>PVJI01012531.1:0-51266 GCA_004026765.1 Micronycteris hirsuta | reverse complement strand
GGCTGGTGTAGCTCAGTGGATTGAGCGCGGGCTAGGAACCAGAGGGTCCCGGTTCGATTCCCAGTCGGGGCACATGCCTGGGTTGCGGGCCAGGTCCCCGGTGAGGGCCATGTGATATAGGCAACCATACATTGCTCTTTCTCTCTCCCTTCTCCTCTCTCTGAAAATAAATAAATAAAATCTTAAAAAAAAAAAAAAAGTTCCTTGAAACAAATGAAAATGAACTGACAACAACCCAAAACTTGTGGGACACAGCGAAGGCAGTCCTGAGAGGGAAGTTCATAGTGATACAGACCTACCTAAAAAAAATAGGAACAGTTCACACAAACAACTTAACCCTATGCCTACAAGAACTCGAGGAACAACAGCAAAGACAACCCAAAGCAAGTAGAAGGAAGGAAATAACCAAGATCATAGCAGAATTAAATGACATAGAGACTAAAAGGGAAATTCTAAGGATCAATGAATCCAGGAGCTGGTTCTTTGAAAAGATAAACAAAATAGACAAGCCTTTAAGCAGGCTCATCAAGAAAAAAAGAGAGAGGACCCAAATAAACTCAATCAGAAATGAAAGAGGAGATATTACAACTGACGCCACAGAAATACAAAGGATTGTAAGACACTACTATGAAGAACTGTATGCCAAGAAATTTGAAAGCCTAGGTGAAATGGACAAATTTCTAGAAAAATATAATCTTCCAAAACTCAATAAAGAAGAAGCAGAAAGCCTCAACCGACCAATAACAGCGGATGTAATTGAAGCAGTAATTAAAAAACTCCCGACACACAAATGCCCTGGACCAGATGGATTCACAGGAGAATTCTACAAAGCATTTAAGGAAGAGCTAACCCCTATCCTTCACAGACTATTCCAAAAAATCCAAAATGAAGGAAGACTCCCAAACTCTTTTTATGAAGCCAGCATCATCCTAATCACAAAACCAGAAAAAGACATGACAAAGAAAGAAAACTTCAGGCCAATATCACTGATGAATATTGATGCTAAAAATCCTGAACAAAATATTAGCAAACCGCATCCAGCAATATGTTAAAAAGATCATACACCATGACCAAGTAGGATTCATCCCAGGGATGCAAGGATGGTACAATATTCACAAAACAATAAATGTAATACATTACATAAACCAAAGCAAAGACAAAAATCACATGATCATATCAATAGATGCAGAAAAAGTATTCGATACTGTACAGCATCCACATATGATAAAAACACTTAGCAAAGTGGGAATAGAGGGAGCATTCCTCAACATAATAAAGGCCATATATGAGAAACCTACAGCCAACATTATATTCAATGGACAAAAACTAAAATCTTTCCCACTAAGATCAGCAACAAGACAAGGTTGTCCACTATCACCACTTCTATTCAACATAGTACTGGAAGTTTTGGCCACAGCAATCAGACAAGAAAAGGAAATAAAAGGCGTCCAAATTGGAAAGGAGGAAACAAAACTCATTGTTTGCAGATGACATGATAGTGTACATAGAAAATCTTATAGACTCCACCAAAAAACTACTCGATCTAATAATTGAATTCGGCAAAACAGTGGTATAAAAAGTCAACATCCAGAAATCAAAGGCATTTTTGTATACCAACAGTGAAACAGCAGAAACAGAAATCAGGGAAAAAATCCCATTTGATATAGCAACAAAAAAAATAAAATACCTGGGAATAAACCTAACCAAGGAGGTAAAAGATCTGTACTCAGAAAAGTACACAACATTGAAGAAAGAAATCATGGAAGACACAAACAAATGGAAACATATACCATTCTCATGGATTGGAAAAATCAACATCATCAAAATGTCCATACTCCCCAAAGCAATTTATAGATTCAATGCAATCCCTATCAAAGTACCAATGGCATATTTCACGGAGATGGAACAAACACTTCAAAAATTTATATGGAACCATAAACGACCCCGAATATCAGCTGCAATTTTGAGAAAGAAGAGCAAAGCAGGAGGGATCACAATTCCTAATATCAAACTGTATTACAAGGCCACTGTAATCAAAACAGCTTGGTACTGGCATAAAAACAGAAAGATAGACCAATGGAACAGACTAGAGAGCCCGGAAATAAACCCAAGTCTCTATGGGCAATTAATCTTTGACAAAGAGGCCAGAAGCATGAAATGGAATAAAAATAGCCTCTTCAACAAATGGTGTAGGGAAATCTGGACAGCTAAATGCGAAAAAATAAAACTCGAGCACCAACTTACACCATACACAAAGATAAATTCAAGGTGGATAAAAGACTTAAATGTAAATCGTGACACCATAAAAGTTCTAGAGAAAAACATCAGTAGGAAAATCTCAGATATTCCACGCAGCAACATCTTCAATGATATGTCCCCTAGAGCAAGGGACATAAAGGAAAGAATAAACAAATAGGACCTTATCAAAATAAAGAGCTTCTGTGGGACTGAAGAAAACAGTATTAAAATAAAAAGAGAACCAACAGTATGGGAAAACATATTTGCCAATGATACCTCAGACAAGGGACTGATCTCCAAAATATATAAAGAACTCATACGACTCCACTCCAGGAAGACAAAAAACCCAATTAAAAAATGGGCAAAAGACCTGAACAGATGCTTCTCGAAAGAGGACATACAGAGGGCCCAGAGACATATGAAAAGATGCTCAATATCATTAGCCATCAGAGAGATGCAAATTAAAACCACAATGAGATACCACCTCACACCAGTCACAATAGCCATCATCAACAAAGCAACAGATAACTGTTGGAGGGGATGTGGAGAAAAGGGAACCCTACTGCACTGTTGGTGGGAATGCAGACTGGTGCAGCCATTGTGGAAAGCAATATGGAACTTCCTCTGAAAAATGAAAATGGAACTGCCTTTCAATCCAGCAATCCATTGCTGGGATTATACCCTAAGAATCCTGAAAAACCAATTCAAAAGAACCTTTGCACTCCTATGTTCATAGCAGCAGAATTCACAGTAGCCAAGTGCTGGAAACAACCTAAGTGCCCATCTACAAATGAATGGATCAAGAAACTATGGTACATTTACACAAAGGAATTCTATGCAGCAGAGAGGAAGAAGGAGCTTATATCCTTTGCAACAGCATGGATGGAACTGGAGAGCATTATGCTAAGTGAAGTAAGCCAGGCAGTGAGGAACAAATACCATATGATCTCACCTTTAACTGGAACATAATCAACAAAAGCAAAAGGCAAGCAAAGCTTAACCAGAGACATTGAAATTAAGAACAATCTAACAATAGCCAGGTGGGAGGGGGGAGGGGACAAGGGGGAGAAGGGTTTTCAGGACCCACTATAGAGGACACATGGACAGAACCAAGGGTGAAGAGGGAGGCAGGGAAGGGAGGTGGGATTGGAGGGGGAGGGGAGGGGAGAGTTTGCAGACAACTGTAATTGAATAACAATAAAGTAAAAAAAAATTAAAGATATTGTTGTTCAGTTATAATTGTCTCCATTTCCCCTCATCACTATCCCCCTCCACCTTCCCCCACCCTCGCCTCCCACCCTCAATCCTACTCCCTTTATCTTATCAAGTCCCATTGCTATAACTATCATGAACCCCAAATCTATTAGCTATGCTGACTCCTCTGGTTATTTGAGTTCTACATTTAAATGATTCATATGTTAAGCTGGTGTTCAAAACAGCATTCTTAATTTCTTCCCAGAAACTCATTAACTGTCTTTCCCTCACCAGCAAAACATTCTAGCATCTACCAGCTGCTCAAGCCAAAAATCTAGGTGTCATCCTAGACTTCTTTTATCCCTCCACTTCCTATTTTCAATCTGTCACAAGATCTGTCAACCTCTAAAACATATGCCAAATCCATCTATCTCTGTTGATCTCCCACTACCACACTTGTCTCTAAGTTATCATCATTTCTCATCTGAAATGCTGCTGGAGGTTCTTCAGTGGTCTCCCAGAGTCTACTCTTTTTTTTTTTTAAGTTTAATTTTTTTATTAATTTTTGTTTATTTTTTGTTTAATTACAGTTATTTGCATCCTCTCCCCTCCCCTCCTCCCTTCCCCTCCCATCCCACCTCTCCCCCCGGCCTCCCTCCTCCCTCTTAGTTCTGTCCATGTGTCCTCTACAGTGATTCTTGAAAACTCTTCTCCCCATTGTCCTCTCCCCCCTCTCCCCTGTCTATTGTTAGACCGTTCTTAATTTCAGTGTCTCTCCCAGAGTCTACTCTTATTCTCCTTCAATCCATTCTCTACACAGCAGCCAGAGTAATCATCTCCCTCTTCTTTTTAAAGTTCTTCATTGAATTTCCTCACAATAAAAATAAAATCCAAAATCTGTACCCTGGCTTTTGACAGTCACCTGATCTAGACCCCGTCTACCTTTCTGAACTCATCTTGCACTCCTTTTCTCTTCTCTGTGCAACTACACCCCTGGTGGTGAGGTCTTCATCAGCTCGTATACGTGAGTCAGAATGGAGTGCTCTCATGAAGTTTATATTCTAATAAGGGGTAAAATAAACAAAGAAATAAATAATAAAATACCTTTGTATAATAAAAATGAGCAGGGCATGATCCAGCCTGTCTTTAAATTCAAGTTAAGGATTACAAACTCAGGTTACCATGGGCAGATATCACAGCCCCATGACAGAAGCAGAAGACAGCCGCAGAGTACGACAAATGGCCACAAGATATACGCAAAACAACTATGAAGTTCGTTCTTCAAAGAAAGATGATGAATGGAATTAATGAACAAAGTTTAGCAATTAAAAAGTAATAATGCATAAGAATTCTCAAATTTAAAGAAAAACAAAAAAAATTTAAAAAAAGAAAAACATCACAACTCAGTAAGATCATATAGAGTACTGTGTAAGACAAATGAGAAAAAATACCATATACATAAAACACATGCAGAATAATTTAAAAATACTCAAATAAAACAGGACACCTAAGCTTTTAAATTAAAAAGATTACCTAGAAGTGAGCAAAAATCATGATAACATCAGACTTTTCAAGAGCCACATTGGAAGAAAGAAGGAGTAACAATTTCACACTATAAAAAGAAATAATTTAGACCTAGAAATTTTCTTACCTAACTAAGCTATCATTTAAGTGCAAGGGTAAAAGATGGAAATTTTTAGATATTTTAAACTCTAATGTTTAATCACATTCTGTAAGAACTTTGGAAAAATTAAATCATGAAGTAAAGAAATAAACCAAGGAGAAATCAATGAAATATTGGCAACTAGCCAAGTACAAAATTCTCAAGTTTATTATTGATTAAGGAAATAATGACTATAGAGAAAGAAGCATATCCTGTAAATTTGAAACTAAAGCGTTAAGCAGACTTCACTAAGCTGACTGATAAAGGAAGAGTAAACGCTAGTCCTGACAAAAAATGCTCAAGACGTTTATAAAGAAAAATTTTAAACTCTATTGAAAGATATTAAACAATAAGTAAACAAGTGGTCAAATGTCATGTATTTTAAAGTGGAAAGATTTAACATTTTAATTATGTTAATTTCCCCTGAATTAGTTTATATATTCAATATTTTTTCATCAATATCCCAGTAATAGCTTTAGTAGAATTAAACCAACTGTTTAAAATTTTGTAGACAAACGAGGCCTGCAAAATAGCTAAGAATATTCTTAAGATGATCTTTATAGGGATCTTATTCTACCACATCTTAAGACATATTTTAAATTTGTAATATCTTAAGTGCTGAGAAATGATCTGACAGCTAGAGGAATGGATCAGAAAAAAATCTCTATATATGGAAATCTAATATTATGACAGTATAAAAATCACAAACCAGTGTGAAATATAAATATTTAAATAAATTTTTCTGGAGAAATTAGTTAACCATATGTACAAAAATTGAAATATCTTCTTATCTCGCACCATCCACCAAAACAAATTTCACATGGTTTTAACTTTTAAGCATAGAAGGGAAAATACACATTAGAAAACAATGTAGGGGGCTATTTTTGTGTCACCATTTTGCAGAATTGTTCCTTTAATAATATGTAAAAATCACAAAGGGAAATTCACGGAATTTATTAAATAAATACAGACTGAGGGGAAGATAGAGAAGATGTTTCCAATGTATACTACTATTAATGGATCAATAAATAGGATGAAATACATGAAACTGTAAGTCAAAACTCAAAGAATTGAATCAAATAGAAATGGAAAGTCAAATGGTATATAAAGTACTCAACCTCACCACGAAGTACATTCACTCAAGAACAAAGCCAGAGTGGGACAGGATTGAGGGTGGGAGGTGGAGGTGAGTGGGTGGGGCAGGGAAAAGTGGTGCTGGGAAAATGGAGACAACAGCATTTTGAACTCGAACATTAATAAAAAATTATTTTAAAAAAATAAATAGAATTCAAAAAGAAATGTAAATTCAAGCACAATGATATCTCCTCAATAAGAATTAGGTTGGTAAAGATGTTTACGCTAGACAATATCAAGTGTTAACAAAAGAGAGTGGGAATTATTACAGAAATGAACCTTGGTCCACTTGCTGGTAGGAACACAAACTGGTGCAATATTTTAAAGAGCAATTTCAAAGTGTTTTATAAATTGGAGTGTGCATACCCCACCAATTCAGTTATTCCATGCTTACGTAAATAGCTCCACAAAGCCCTCACAGAGATTCACAAAGAGACATACAGCGAGCGGTAGGTTGATGATGATGATGATGATGATGATAATAATAATACAAGAATAAACTGTTTCATGCATTCACAACTGTAAACCTACTTTTACCCACCCCTGTATGTATGTGTGTGTGTGTGTATATATGAAACACAATACAGTGGCCTCCGTGGTTTCACCTTCTTAGATACCAATCAAATGGTTTCAGCCTACAGCAAAACCTTTTCCCTAGTTCTGCCTTTCTCATTATGCCACTGATTTACACCAAACTCTTCAAAAACTGTATTCAGTTGGCTCTTTCCCACCTCTGCAGACTTCACCTCAACCCCTTTCCATGCATCCCCTATGCTCCTGTCATGGCAAACTACCAGCAGCTGAGAGTGAGCTGCTTGCACTCTCCCGCCCTTCCACTTGTCTGGCACACTCTGCTGAGTAAATTATTATTTCCCTGTCAAGACCCATCTCAGTGCTCACCTCATGTAAGACCTCTTCTTTTAGGTATTCCACCCCATCACCACTACAGGGTGAATCAGAGCTCTCTGTACATGAGGAATACTTGCTTCCATCATAACACTTATTTATACTCTGTTGTGTTTGATGATCATTCGTCTCCCTCCCACATGAGTTCTGGAACTTTTTGAGAGCAGAGATTATTTTTTCTATTGCAGTTAGTTACCACAGAGCTACACTATAGAAGGAACCCAGGGAAGCCCTGGCTGGTGTCGCTCAGTGGATTGAGCGCGGGCTGGGAACCAGACGGTCCCAGTTCAATTCCCAGTCAGGGCACACGCCTGGGTTGCGGGCCAGGTCCCCAGTGAGGGCCGTGTGAGAGGCAACCATACATTGCTGTTTCTCTCCCTCTGTCTCCCTCCCTTCTCCTCTCTCTAAAAATAAATAAGCAAATAAAATCTTAAAAAAAAAAAAAAAAAGGAACCCAGGGAATACCTGCTGGTTGCAAAGATAAATGCTCCTGAGTTCTCTGGCACTGTATGTGGACCTTCACTTAACTCTCTCAGTCTGGTTATCTGTCATGTCACCAACAGGGCTTGTCACACATCCATCCCACATGGCATGTTAGAGTAGCAACCTCCTCTAGATGGCTCAATCTATTCCAGGGTGGCTTCTCTACTGAGGAAATGCTCAAACAGAACTTTCACAAATGCAAATTGTTTACCTGGAAAAAATAACATGGAACAATCTCTTGAGCTCTCTAAACCAGTTGGCTTTTCACAAGCTAGAATCTGGTCTCTGATTGATGTTGGATGCTTGAATTACTTAACCTTGTCTCCCCTTTAATCAATTAATCATTTTCAAAAGAGGCAAAATAATATAAAATTATTATTTATTTATTGCTTTGATTCCCTTCTTCAAGCACTCTCTGGGCTACTCCATATTTCAGTGCATTTCAGCTCTCTTCAATCATTTCCTTCTAACACAAGCTGATTTCTAAATATGATATTTATTGCAAGTGACTTAATGTATTGCTCTGAGTCTTTTTCTTATAGCATTTAAAAGTATGTGTTTATTCTTCCATAAAAATATTACTAATTTTCAATGCATATTTGTGATTATTATTGTTTCAAATGTTAAATTGCAAGATCTTATATGATTTTGGGCTTATATCCTATGCTGAGGAGAATTTCTATACAAAAGGATATCACTGTAAGTCTGTGTGTAGAGACTGGATAAAACTTTCTCTTATACTTTCTAGCAAGAGTCTTCAGTAATTCTCCCTGTTTCCTTAAATTAACTAATTACTAAGGCTTGATCTTATTTTGATTTAGCAATTTGTAAAAATGCTTATTCAGCAGTGATAACTTACTAAAGATATGTAGAATTTATGTCTGTCCCTTGAATTCGTTGGATAAAAAACACAAACGGTAAATCTAGCAGATGTTTCACAGAAAACACCAAAGAAGATAAGGAGGATTAGATGCTGAAAATTGGTCTTTTCTGAGTAAGAAGGCTTTGCCATTGTCCAATAAACCATGGACAACCATACAACTATACCCTGCTCCCTGCCTGCCATGTCACCTAAGTGCTAGGCCAACAGTCTCCTTTAGAGATGCACAAATAATAAGTTTTAGTTAGGCCTAAAACCAAACTTTTTTTTTTTAAGTACAAGTCCTATAGTACCAGCCTAGGCAATTAGTTCCTCTTCAGCACTAGTACATATCCCAAGAGACTAAGAAACAACCAATACCTTTGAGAAAACACTACTATGCAGGACCAGTCCCATTTGTTTCTATGATACAATGACTTATATACAGTACAAATGAGCCATCGAAATAGAATGTTTGGAGTTTAATAAGACTTTTTATTCTCTTGCATGGAAATATATTTTAGTAAAAACACAAGATAAGATTTAGACTATTTTATGATTAGGTCAATGCACAAGAGGTTGGGAGTTTAAAAAAAGGCTACATTATAACAAGGTAGAACATGGTTAAAAACATAAACAGACACTTCACTGAAGAGGGTATACAGATGGCAAATACACGTGTGAAAAGCTATTCCACGCCAGTAACCATTAGGGAAAAACAAAACCACAATGATATATCACTATATATCTATTAGAATGGCTAAAATAAAAAATCGGGTCCCTTATGCATTGCTAGTGGGAATACAAAATGGTACAACCACTCTGGAAAGAGTATGGATGTTTTTTAAAAACTAAATACATGCTTATCAAAAGACCCGGAAATTATAGTGGGTGTTTATGCCAGAGAAATCAAAACTTTTGTTTACACAAAAACCCGTACATGAATGTTTGTGGAACCTGTATTTCCTCGTGGCCAAAACCTGGAGACAACTCAGATATCCTTCAATGGGCAAATGGTTAAACAAACATTGTTACATCTATACCATGGAATACTACTCAGCAACAAAAAGTAGCTCTGAACTATTGATACATGTAACAAATAAATCTCAAGGGCATGCTACAAAACTTTAAAAGCCAATATCAAAAGATTATATACTGTATGATTCAATTTATAAAACATTTTTAAAATAACAAAATCATAAAAATGAAGAACATATTAGTAGTTACCAGGGGAACTACTAGTAGAATGTATTAGTAGGGGGCAGGTAAGAGAGGGAGTGTCTGGGCTATGAAGGGTAGTCCAAAGTGTCCTTGTAAATTGAATTCTTCTGCATCTTAACTGTGGTAGTGGTCACACAAATCTGCACAAGGGATAAAATTGCATAGAACTAAGTACATACTCATAAGTAAGTGTGTGTAAAACTGGTGAAATCTGAATATAACTGCTGGAGTGTGTCAATGCTGATTTCTTAGTTGCAACATTATAGTACAACTGCCATGAGGCGAAACTGGGTGAAAAGTACACAGGGCCTTTCTGTGTTATTTCTTACAACAGCTTGTTCTGAGTCTACAATAATCTTAAAAGGAAAACTTCTTAAATATTTTTAATGGTAGAACAATACTTGTAGGCTATGGAGTAATGGAATGGAGGTTTTATTTTTTTATTTTATTTTATTTTTACTTTATTGTTGTTCAATTACAGTTGTCTGCATCCTCTCCCCTCCCCTCCCCCTCCAATCCCACCTCCCTTCCCTGCCTCCCTCCCCACCCTTGGTTCTGTCCGTGTGTCCTCTATAGCGGTTCCTGAAGACCCTTCTAGAATGGAGGTTTTAGGTTGGTAAATGTGATCCTTTGAGAAGCGGCCACCTCAGGAAAATGTGGCAGGTTAGTAAGAGGTTTAAACATAACTTGGTGTATTAGGACAATGGATAACAAACCTGGAAGTCATCTGCAGTTTTTCGACCTTTACTAGACTACCTCTTCTAGACTAAATCATCAAGTCCTACTTCCCATGCATTCTTTAAATCTCATTTCCTCCTTTGTTGCCACCACCATAGTCCATCATTACTTAGGTGGACGATTCCAATAGCTTCTTGACTAGCATCCATGTCTTTGTTCTCGTCTTTCTTGCAGTCTGTTGTCAAAGTGCAATAGGCTAGTTATCTCTCTTAACAGAAAATTGGCCATTCCTTTGCTTCGCTGGCTCCCAGTTACCTCCAGAATAATAAATAAGTTTTAAGCATTAGAGAGAAACCCCTGCATGGGTCTCACCATTACCTCATGATCTACCTCTGTTACCTGTCTCTTGCTTTCTCCCTCCCAGCACTTGATACTTCAAGGATTCTGAACCACTTGGAATTCCTATTCATACCACGAGAACTTAAGCTTCCATACCTTTGTCCACATTCTCATCTCTCCTCTAAATGTTCTATTCCACTCTTTCTTCTTCCAAGCTACCTCCAATTGTCTTGCAAAAACCCCGCTTAGATATCACCTTCTCTGTGAAACTTCTCTTGAAATTCCCAGTAGAATTTACTGCTTCATTTTTTGTGTTGAACATACTGTTGACTTTATAACTTTGGCTTTTTTTGTTGGCTTATATGTTTATTTCCCTTCCTAGATTATGAACTCCATGAGGACAGGTTCCATCTGTTCTTTTGTTGTTATCTCCTCAGGACGACACACAGTGTTTATTGAACAATAGGCACTTAATAAATATTTGCTGAACTGAGTTGGAGAAAAACTATGAAACTCCAGTATTCTGATTAAATTGACTGTGGCTATTTGGTGTCAATAATATGAATACTAGCTGTGATTGACTGCAATGATGAACCCAATTAATGGCACCAATGTGATTTTGCCACCCTTTCCAAAAAAGAGGTGAGTATTTGCCCACCCCTTGATTCTGAGTTGGCTTTGTGATTTGCTTTTGCAAACACAACATAATGACAGTGTCAGCGAGCCAGTTCTGAGCCAAGGACTTGAGAGACCTCATGTGATCTGCTCCTTCTCTTGGAATCCTGCTCAGCCACCATGTAAATGAGCCAAGCTGGCCTGCTGTAGGTCAAGAAACCACATGAAGGAGAGCCTGGCTGTCCTGGCAAGGCCATGCTAGACAAGTTTAGAATGAGCCAGTCCCAGGACAAGTCAAAAGAACTCTCTACATGATGAACAGTTGACAGCTTATACATAAAAGAGTCAGTTGAGACCAGAAGGACTACTAGACTGTCCTGAAGATACATGAACAAAACTGATTATTATTGTATGCCACTGACATTTGATTGTTTTTGATACAACATTATTTTGGTAATAAATAATGATGTGGGGAAATTTGTACTGAAAGTGGAATGTTGATGTAAGCAAAATCTAAAATATGTAACATTGATTTTAGAACTAATGAATGAGTAAAGGATGGAAAATCAGTAAGTACACTGTTAGAAAAAGCTGAAGAAATGGTGAGGAAATTAGTTTCAAAGCTAGAAAAATGACCATCTGTGTTATATAGTAGCAAAACTACTTGTAAATCTCTCACCCTTTCACATTTTGCCAAGTGACAGAAGCCAGTCACAAAAGGTCATGTATTATTTTATAATTTCATTTACATGAAACGACCAGAACCAGCCAATCAGTAGAAATAGAAATTAATGTTTGCCTAGGGGTAGGGAAAAGGAGTAATGGGGAGTGACTACTTATGGGTACAGTGTTTATTTTTAGAATGACAAAAATGTTCTAGAAAGAGATTAATGGTGATGATGGTACCACCACTGAATTGTACAATTTAAAAGAGTTAATTTTAGGGTATATGAATCATGTATAAATACTTCTGTTACTGAAAAAACTGTTCCCTACAGCAAAATATAAGATTAAGAATATATAATTATATATGAATATTCATATAATTATATATGAATATATAATTGTCTTCATATGTATGTATGAAGATAAAAATGTTTAGATTTGGCTAAGTAGATTTCTGAAGCAGAATATTGAAAGCATTGGCTGGTTGCTTCTAGCTGTGAATGGCAAGGTCCATCAAGAAAGAGATGAGGTAGAAAAAAACTGACCAGCAAGAAAGAATAACTTGCTGGATGAAAAAAAACCACAGTTACTCATTTTCAGTCTCTTCAGAGAGCAAAAGATTCTCAAAGTGAAATATAGCCGGAAGACACAGATGAAATGAAGAGTGTGGTTGTAATTAAGGTAGACTACCTTGTCTAGACCGAAGGATTTCCAAAATATTAATCTCACAAAAACCCAATCCCAAAGAAGAATAAGTAAATCTAGCCATATCTATATAAAAATTGTGGATGTTGGCTTTGTCCAATGAGGTGAATTAAATAATCAGATTAATAAGATAGTCACTGCATTTTTAAGAATGTTGTACAGGCAAAATGTTGCCATCCCATACAAAAGGGAACTGAGATTGTTTACAATGTACAAAGGGCCCTGGGTGTCCTACTTTGTATAGACAGAAGCAGGTTAGGAAAGTCAGTAATCTGCCAACGTGAGCTATTTCTTCAGATGTAGCCAAGAAAGGTGATGAAACAAACAAAAAAAATATCTCAGAGGACAGAAGTAGGAGCCCAGAGCTGAAAAAAGAACTTTTTAGAAAACTGGATCAAGGAACCACTCATAAGCACAAGAGCCAAGTTCTAATCAAGGAACACTCCTCACTCTCAGACCTGGGGGCCAGGCAATATCTACCCTGTAAGATTTTGGAAGTGTTGTAGACCAGTTCGTGTCTTTCATTTTTTTTTTTTTTTTAAGTAGAAGTATTTATTGCAGTTGCCCTGTCCCTATGTCATTATATGTTGATCGCTCGGGACAAGCAACTTGTCTCTGTGTTTTATAGGCATCCACATGAAGAGAAGCCACATCAAAAGAACCACATTCAGAGCTGATGCCATGATTGTATGATATTTTGTAGGTTTTAGAAGGGTGTGACTAAATTTTTCATGTAGGCAGGATGTGAATAATTGGGATGGGGGGCAGTCTCTAAACTGATTGCACTGATAGCTCCAATTATTGACATCTCTGTATCTATAATTTTGCAATGTAAATTTGCTGCTTCTTCCATCAAGAAACTTTTGACACTGCAATCTCACTCCTGGGACTACATCCAAAGGAACCCAAACACTAACTCCAAAGAACATAAGCACCCCTATGTTCATTGCAGCATTATGTACAATCGCTAAGATATGGAAGCAACCCAAGTGTCCATCAGTGTATGAGTAGATAAAAAAAAAAACAATGGGACATTTACACAGTGGAATACTACTTAATCATAAAAAGAAGAAAATTTTCAAATTTGGCTTCCTGCCAAGATGGAGGTATAGACGGACATGTTTTGCTTCCTCACACAACCAAAAGAAGGGAAACAACAAATTTAAAAACAAAAAACAACCAGAACTGCCAGAAAATTGAATGGTAGCAAGGTGGTAGCTGGAGGACTGAGTGGTCCCACAATTTGCATGCAGATAAACTAGAAGGAACATCTGGGGAGTGAGACAGACCCTGAAACCCAATGTTTCAGCAGAGGAATAAAAGCCTCAAAACCTCTGACTGTAAATACCTATGGGGGTTGCAGCAGTGGGAGAAACTGCCCATTTCATAGGAAAGTCCATTGGAGGAGCCTACAGGATCCTAGAATGTATACAAGCCCACCCACCCAGGAACCAGCACCAGGGAAGTACCTTGAAGAACACAGTTCACTTGTGGGTATCAGGGTAAGTGACTGAAAGCAGAGCAAGTGTTGAGCAAATGGTATTGTACCCTCTCAGACCCCTCCTGTATGTACAGCACCATAACACAACCAAGTGGGTTGCCCCATCCTGGCAAATACCTAAGCTTCTGTCCCTTACAATGTAACAGGTGTGCTGAGACAAAGAAATATGGTCCAAATGAAAGAACAGATCAAAACTCCAGAAAAAGAACTAAGTGATGAAGAGATAGCCAATCTATCAGATGCAGCATTCAAAACACAGGTAATTAGGATGCTCCCAGAATTGGTTGGGCATGGTTGCAAAATAGAGGAAAAAGTGAAGCCTGTGAAAAGTGAAATAAAGGAAAATGTACAGGGAACTAACAGTGAAGGGAAGGAAGCTGGAACTCAAATCAACGATTTGGAACAAAAGAAAGAAAGCTATATTCGACCAGAACAGTATGAAGAAAAATTTAGGAACCTCTGGAACAACTTTAAATGTTCCAACATCCGAATCATAGGGCTGCCAGAAGGAGAAGAGGAAGAGCAAGAAATTGAAAACATACTTAAAAAAATAATGAAGGAGAACTTCTCCAAGGAAATAGACATACAAGTCCAGGAAGCCCAGAGAGTCCCAAAAGAGTTGGACCCAAAGAGGAACACACCAAGACACATCATAATTAAATTACCTAAGATTAATGATAAGGAGACAATCTTAAAAGCAGCAAGAGGAAAGGAGACAGTTCCCTACAAAGAAGTGCCCATAAGACTATCAGCTGATTTCTCCAAAGGAATCTTGCAGGCAAAAAAGAGCTGCAAAGAAGTATTCGAAGTCATGAAAAGCAAGGACTTGCATCCAAGATGACTCTATCCAGCAAAGCTATCATTTAGAATGGAAGGGCAGATAAAGTGCTTCCCAGATGAGGTCAAGTTAAAGGAGTTCATCATCACCAAGCCCTTATTATATGAAATGTTAAAGGAACGTATCTAAGAAATAGAATAAGATCAAAAACATGAATAGTAAAATGACAACAAACTCATGACTGTCAACAATTGACCCTGAGAAACAAAAAAGAAAACAAACTAAGGAAGCAACTAGAACAAGGACAGAATCACAGAAATGGAGATCACATGGAGGGTTATCAAGATCAATGGAGATCACAGGGAGGGAAGAGGGGAAGAGGGGGAAAAAGTTATAGGGAATAAGAAACATGATTGGTAGGCACAAAATAGACAGGGGGAAGTTAAGAGTAGTATAGGAAATGGAGAAGCCAAAGAACTTATATGCATTAACCATGCACATGAACTAAGAGGGTAAAGCATACTGGAGGGAATGGGGGTACCTGGCAGAGGGTGATAAAGGGGAGGGGGGAAAAGGACAACTATAATAGCATAATCAATAAAATATACTTGAAAAAAAGGTGACTTTTTGTGCAGCCATTTTAATATTGAAGACAGAAGAAGATCTGAATATTTTTGGCATATTTTGCTTTATTATTTCAAGAAAGGTGAAAGCACAACTGAAACACGAGAAATAGATTTGTACAGTGTATGGAAAATGTGCTGTGACTGATTGGACATGTCAAAAGTGGTTTGTGAAGATTTCTGTCTAGATGATGCTCCATGGTCAGTTGAAGTTGATAGCGATCAAATCAAGACATTAATTAAGAACAATCAATGTTCTACCACGCAGGGGACAGCTGACATACTCAAAATACCCAAATCAATAAAGTTACGGGTGAAAATGAAAAAGAAAAAGGAAGAAGAAGAAAATTTTACCCTTTGTGACAGCATGGGTGGATCTGGAGGACATTATGCTAAGTGAAATAAGCCCGTCAGAGAAAGACAAATACCATATGATTTCACTCATATGTGGAATCTAATGAAAAAAATTGAACTAACAAGCAAAATAGAGATAGACTCACAGAGAGCAGGATGCCAGCTACTGGGGGGCGGGGAGGTTAGGGGATGGAGGGATTGGGCAAAAAGGGAAAAGGACTCATGAACATGGACAATAGTGTGGGGATTGCAGGGGGTGGGAGAGGACTAAGTGGTATTGGGAAAATGTACAATAAAAAAAGAAATTTTTAGGCATTCCCCTTGGATCTGTCTAAACTTGCTATTTGCTTTGACTGAGAGATTATGGAGAGAGTAATGCTACGACAGTTCTGTGCGTAGGTATTAAGATCTCTCATACTTCCTTTTTTTTTGTAGAATCCTGCTTCTGTCATGAGAACAAGCTTGATGAGTTTGCAAGAGTTTAAGAGACAAACTCCAGAAACGGAGTCACCTGGCCAACCTAACTGAAGACACATAAGGGAGTGCACCCAAGCCCAGATGAACCACACAGCTGAGCCCTGTCGAAATTGCCAGCCTGAAGAATTATGAACTAAATACAGTCATCTCTTAGATCATTAGGGGACTGGTTCCAGGACACCCCATCCCTCTCACGGATACCAAAATCTGCAGATGTTCAAGCCCTTTATCCAACACTCTATAACCCTTAGTTCCATGTCAAAAAAATTTATTTTCAATCTGTGGTTGATTAAATCCATGGCTGCAGAACCTATGGATATGGAAGGCCGAATGTAAATCTTTGCTGTTTTAAACTACCAAGTTTGGAGTTGTATATTATGTACCAGCATTAACTGATACAATAGCTATCATAAATTGAGCACTTAGTCAATGGCAGGTTTTGTTTTATGTACTTTGCAGATAATAGCTCATTTATTCCTTCCAACAAGACTGAAGTAAGTGCTATTACTATTTACATTTCACAGGGAATGACACTCTGTTAAAGACTGGTGAAATAGTTTGCTAAGGTCACAAATATTGGAATAAGGATTCAAATTCAGGCAGATTAGAGCTACAATCCAAGTTTTTAAGCAATACACTATCTAATGACTGCATTGAGCAAGCAACTTGAGGACAAAGACCTCAATTTATTACTTTTGTTTGCCCTATGCTTGGCATCAAGTAGAGGCTCAATAAATATCAAATTTTACATTTGTATCAAAATGAATGAGAATATTCTTAATTTATATATAGTACTAACTATAAGGAGCCACAACCTGAAGAATAATTTTTTAAAATCTTTAACATCTACCTACAACATAACTTAAAATGTAGCTTCCTCTACTACTTCCTCCCAAGTATACAGGTCTCCATGAATAGTGTACTCTGGTAATAATGTTCACCTATTCAGCACATGTCGATTAGTACATATGGTATGCTAGCTACTGGTCTTGGTGATTTTTTATGCATTAAGGAGGATTCAATTCTCACAATTCTATGAAGTATTATTATACTCATTTATAAATGTACACAAGCATATTATTTTTTAGGATACAAGTACAACTATAAAAACAGAGAGAACTAAAATGTCAGTGACTTAATAAGGAAATTCTTCCATCCAAGAGTAAAAGGGGTCAAATATATGGTAATAAAAGAAGACTTGATTTTGGGTGGTGAACACACAATGCAATATACAGATGATGTATTATAGAAATTACACACTGTAAACCTCCATAATTTTATTAACCAATGTCACCCCAATAAATTTAATAAAACTTTAAAAATAGTAATAAAAAATTTCTTTCTTGTTTCACAGTCCAGATATGTCCAGGGAAAACTTGAAGGCCAACAAGGTAACGATGCAGGAGATTTCTTATTTTTGCTACATTATTTTCAACCCACAACTTACGCTATATTGCTTAGGATAGGTGCATCCGTTCCAGCCATTACATCTGGATTCCAGACATCAAGAAGGGGAAAAAATTAAGGAAAAACAAGAAAAAATAAATATTTCTTCCTTTTAAGGACATGAATTCTAGTTCTAACTTGCTTGTACTTCTTTTTTTTCCCATGTCCTATAGGCCAGAACTTTGTCACATGCCCACATCTAGCAACAAGGGATGCTGGGAATTCTGATCTTTAGCAAAGCAACCATGCACCTACTTTGTAAAAATGTGTGTGTGTGTGTGTGTGTGTGTGTGTGTTATAAGAATGAAAGAATTAGTATTGGGGATGTGCAGTCTGTGTCATATCCAGATCACAGAGCTAGCGAGTGATGGACTTGGAATTATAATAAATGCTGACCTGCTTCTAAAGCCTGTGCTTGGCCTGCTGTGCTGTGGTGCTATCCTCCTTTCTCCTCCTCTCTCTTGCTCCCTCAGAAAGTTGCTTATGCTTCTATTGGAGCTCTTACACTGCCTTGTGTTACAACCATTTTTGTGTATATTTGTCTCAGCCACTAGACTGCAGGACTCTCTGAGGTCACGAAGTTATATCAGTCATCATTCTTACTGCTAAGATTTTAATACAACTCTAATAAGAATAGTTTGCCAGTCAGTGTGACAGAACTCTGCATTCATTTATTTTACATGAAGAATTTCATATTTTAATACTTATTTCAAAAACCAGGAAACTGACGCTTAGAGACATTAGCTAACTTGTCCAAGAGCATGCCACTAGAACGTGTCTGAATTGAGGTTTGAACCTGGGCTATTTGCTTCCATCCAAGACTGAGCTCAGCCACAGAAAGTTATGATTGGCAGACAACCCTCCTGTGCACTCAGTAAACCACTCAGTTATGCCACTGAAACTATGCCTTTGGGAATTATAAATAATAATTATTTTCTTGACCTGTTCTCAAAGATTTTCTGGGTTGACCTCATTGGCCTTCTTCTGAAAATTCACTCCTGTCTTAGCTCTCTGTGGGGGATTCCTCTATGCTGATTATCCTTTGTCCCTGGGAGCCTCCCTCTTTTTTAAAGGTGGGCTTCCTGCAAGAACATCCCCTGACTTCTGCTTTCCGCCCTGGCTCTCTCCCTCTCAAAAGCCTCATGGAGAGCTCTCCCCTGGGAGCTTCTCTCTGGGCCTGTTCCCCAAGGTCTTCATCTCAGCCCTTACCTCTCTCCCAGTTTCTCCTGGTGTCTATCTGCATGCCTGTGGACATATTCTCCTGCAGCTCTCCTCTCCACCTAAACTTGTTAAGTCCAAAACGAAATGAAATATTTTACCTCTGCCATTCCTCCAATCCTATCTCAAAATGAAAATTGAAATTTAAGTAAGCTGATCCCTACTGTTTTCCTTTTTATACCAGAGTGTCATTATTTTCTGTATGACCTGAGCTCTAAACTCAATAGTTTCCTCTGAGTTATGTTTCTCCTTAGCCCATAATTCCTTCTACCCCCTTTTATGTTTCTTTTCTTTCTCATTCTGTTGTTATACCTGAGTTAGACCCCTGCTACCTGTGCCGGGACACTAACCTCTTACAGGCCTCTGTCTCCAGGTCCCGCCTCACAGTGTGTGACCAGTGTGCACTGGGACTTGGGGCTTATCTCCCTGCAGCATGGGTTCCTAAGCCCTGTTCCCTGGCTCCATGAGTTCCACTTGGTCTCCTCCCCTTCACTTTTCCCCAGAAACTGCTGTGCCCTCCATTCCCAGCAGGGGTATACATAGGTACCCTGCAGGATCTCTGGGTGGACCACACTGTGGCCCTCTCTGACCCCAGGCTAGCAGGGCCACAAAGCATTTAATGAGCAATTTGGCAGAAGTGAACCCCTCACCAAACCTGATCCAGGAACTTAGCACATCCAGGATCAATACCCTGCCAGGACTTGGGCAGTGAGGAGTGAGAATAAAGATTCCTGGCTGACCTCTTCACCACCAGCCAGGGAGAAGCACATTGGTACAGTGGTTATAGGGAGGGAGAGTCTGGCAACTGAAGGATGGGCCTTTGCCAAGCTGTGCGGTCCCCGGTTTTATGGAGCACTGCACTTTCCCTGAGAGTATCTTGTGCCCAAAGAAGCATGATAGTAAATGGCAAACAAAAACCCATAATAGGTGGAGAAAGAGACCATAAGGGTAATAAAGGCTTTTTATTTAAAAAAATTAATGGAACTTTTAACCCTGCTTTTTTAATGAGTCTCTACATTTTCATTTTGCAGTGGGCCCTGCATATTATCCCTAAAACATATCTTCACCCAGTATCTCCTCCTCACTTCCTGAGGAACCAAGCAAAATATAAAAGTACTTTAGTCCAGAGCATCAGTTGCTCCCTGCCCTGGGTATGTAAATACCCCCAAAGTCATCCCTCCCTATCTCTCCTGAATCCTGCTTGCCCACTTTTGCTCACGCTCAGCTCCTGCTGGAAAGGCTGGCCCATTCCCCAGCCCAACAGATTCTACCTACCTGAATCCTGCTTTGCTTGTCCTCTGGGCCTAGTTAGACCTCCCCCATGAAGTCTCCATGACTTCCCAAGGGAAAACCCACTCCTCGGAATTCCTATGTCCTTCCAACACATTTGACTATTTTATTGCCTTCTGTTTTTAGTTATCCGTTAGACATTTGTTGTTTTTTTTTTTCCAAATGAGATTTTCACCCCTTGAGGGAAGTGCCTGAGTCTTAAAGATCGATAAATCCCTTAAATTCCCAACAGAATGCTTGCACACAGACAGCACACAGGGAAATGTCAGGCTGTGTGCAAAGGTGCACAGAACATGCAAGGCCGGGTTGAGGGTGGAGGTTAGGAAGCAGCATCTGCAAAGGCCTGCAGGTGGGAATGAGTATAAGGGAAAGAAAGAGGGAACAGGGAACAGGGGCTGAGGGTTCTGGTGAAGAAGTGGCAGCATTAGTCACATATTACTGAATCTAACAAGTGTGTCAGAACAGTTCCTCCGTGTGTTTTGAATCCTCAGCACACATTTGCAGTTGCCCCAGGGGCTATTTTCATGCACTCATCTCCCTAAGGGTATCTCACTGCTCATGTGAGATGGCATTTGCAAATCCAGCCCAAGGTCAGAACCTTGTTCTGACTCAGAGGAGACTCTCCCACTGAGATTGGCCTGGCCCACCTGCCCATATTTGCCCACCACCAGAACTGTCTCTTGGAAAGGCCCTTTCTGTCACTAATTTACAATAACACTTGGGGTAAAAAGTTCAGTTTTCTTTTTGTGATTCCAATCAAACAGAGAATATCTGTCTCAGTGTGCAAAAAAAGGTCAAGGTCTATAATCTTCCTACCAATGGTTCTTGGCCACAGCTCTTGTCCATTTGTATGACACCTGGCTTGACAATGTTAACAAAACATGACGCTAGCCTACAAAGCTAACTTATGGAAATCACAAACTTGCACGAATTGGATTCTTTTTTATATTATAAAATGGTTTGACAGTTTGATTTTTTGTTGGCTTTTTGGTCTCCTAGGGACCAATAAGCCCAGAGACTTTCTAACATACCTGTACATCAGAAACTTGCTAAACTTTTGGTGGTCTGTGAGTCCAAAGGTAACAAAGCCTTTGAAAATGCCTCCTGCATTCTGTTCCTCATTTCATTTCAAAATTTCTTTTTGATGATTTTATTTTTGTGAGACCTTCAGAATACTGTTTGTGAGGGCTATTTTTTTCACCTTGCTTGATATTTCACTGACATCTCAATAGACACTACTTTCAGCCAATAGACACTGCTTTTGTACACTGAACTCATATATCAATGAAATCCTTAATGAAAGGACATTAATACCTGCCTTCAGGGTTTGACTTAAATCACTAAAAACACATTTACACTGTAAAAAAATAATTGGAAGGATTTTTTTCCAAAAATATTTGTAGTCATCTGATCCTGAGTGTATTCAACACCACCAAATCCAAAGTTGCCTTTATAGTGAAGCAAGTAGCTACTGATTTACTTAGGTGTGATGATAAATTCTATTTTTTTCTAGGTACAGTATAAACTACTTAGGGTTTGTGTGTTCAGAAATAAGGATGATGCAGGGCTTGTCTCGATTTAATATGTAAGTAATTGCTGCTTGAACTAATGTTTAAATAGGTCCTAGAAATGATTTTATTCCAAGAAAGTAAACTGTCATCAGTTTTTATCTAAATGAAGGTTACTAAGTAATTAAAATACAATTTTTACCTCTTTAAATAACCCTTTCTTTAATCCTAGAGACCATAAAAACCAAAGCAAAACTGTTTCTTAAAGTCATATGTTACTCTCATGTTCTTCTTAAAAACTTCAATCAATATCTTTGTGAGATCTTCCTGGAATTTAGGTGTGGAATACCTTACTTTTCATTCATTCATTCATTCATTCATTCATACACAGACATTTTCTCTAAGAATTCTCTTTTCTTCATTCCAAATTTGGCTTTGCAAGCAAGGCTGCTATTAATTCCTTGTACT
The DNA here is from genome assembly GCA_004026765.1 of Micronycteris hirsuta. Lineage (NCBI taxonomy): Eukaryota > Metazoa > Chordata > Mammalia > Chiroptera > Phyllostomidae > Micronycteris > Micronycteris hirsuta. The sequence continues at coordinate 28,902 of PVJI01012531.1, read as the reverse complement.
GTTTAATCCTCAAATAATTATATTCAAACACTCAAAGAACACAAATGGAGCAGCCTAACAATTTAACTCAAATTCTAAATCACTAGTTATTCACGTTAATAGTTATAATGAGGTTTTAAAGCATATATTATCATTATTTAACACGACAGGGAAGACGTTTAGTGTTTTTCCCTCTCATGAAATTTCAAAAATAGCTGCAGTTGAAATCACATTAAACCCTTTGGTTGACCTGTGGAAATGACAAGGCAGCTCTCTTCCATCTTCATGCCTTTTCACCATTTTCCTTCAATGCTCTCTTCTGTAGAGAGTAGACAGCAAGAGGGTCAAGTGAACTGTATCATTTTCACTGTTTCTATATCTTATCCTTACACTTACAAGGGTCTAATTGGCAACATAAAAACGTGATGACTATTTTCTGAAAGGAGAGCTTGTGACATCATGGGTATTTGTCTTCTTTACACACACACACACATATGTGCACACACATTTAAGCACTGTAACTATCCCTGGTCTCTTGCCTTTATGAAATTGTCCCAGCTGTGTATGCTGGGAAAACTGGGGATATCTGTAGGTTTATTCTGCATCAAATTAGCTCATTTAGACAATGAAAGACTGAAAGTTAGTACTTTTTTTTAAAAAAATTGTATTTATTGATTTTTAGAGAGAGAGAAAGATCAATTTGTTGTTTCACTTAATCATGCATTCATTGGTTGCTTCTTGTATGTGCCCTGACCGGGGATAATCCTTGGTGCACAACATTCTAACCAACTGAGCTATCTGGCTATGGCTAGGGCTTTCTATTTGGTTTCATGCTTCTCTCCAAAAGAATGAAATGCCACCCTGGTCAGTAGGCTCTGTACCCTCCCCATTACTGTATTCCACTTAACCGGCTTCATCTGGGTATAGCCAAACCAAGCAACCAGAATGGAGTAGAAGAACCCTAAGCACTGAGGGGTGAGCTCAGACCAGTGGTGAAGGGACAGGTGGAGAGGATTCTAGTCATTATTCCAAAAGGACTCCATGCCCTAACATCACTTTCCTTTCTCTCTCTCTCCCCCCCTTCCCCCCCAACCTGTCCTGTTTCCTGCCAGAGTCCCCATATAGAGGCCTGATAGAGCCAAACTTCTGATTTTCTTTAACCACTCTTAAGTAAGCCTTCTTTTTCCTGCCATCTATTAGTTCTATTTGCTCTTTCAAGAATATTTATCACTTCTTTCCATGAAGAAAGACTAAAATATGTTACTAGTGTCTACTCTGTATATCCGCCATAGTTCATTAGGATGGTAACTATACTTGTGACTCTGGAAAGGGTCTCCTTGTCAGGTGTGTCAGCAGCTCTCAGTTATAGACAATAGTAGTGGAAGGCCACTGTGAGTGTTTGCAAGGGTCATGCAGTGGTGGTGTTTTTTATCTCAGCTATCTGGCCATAGGGATGCCCCCTCCTATCTGGCTCTAGTTCAACATTTGAAGTAAGTCAAAAGGATAATCATTCTAATATCAGTTCTTCCATAGAAGACTATCTGGATACCCAGGCAGACAAGTAGGCATTGGGCATATCAGCATTTCCTTTTTACTTCAGTTATCTTCTAAAACATATTAGCTGAGCTGAACAATATAACTGAAATTTCTACTCATTCAAAATTAACTGCCCTTCCCGCCTGTCTGCCTGCCTAACCACAAATGACCCCATGGGAAGTTCTCTCCACCAATATCAGAAGGTCTTCATGTTGTTCTTTTGAATGTCTCCAATGTCATTCCTAAAAGCATTTCTTCAGTGCTGTAGTAGAGGCCAAATTTGGTATTCAACAGCTAGAGACTTCCTTTTCCTCTTTGCCAACTTGAGGCATCTCTATAGCTGCAAAGAACAAGAATATTCAGTAACTGCCAAGATTAAATAGTTCAATCTAACAGAACTGTAGGAAAAACAAATGTAGAAAATAACAGGCCAAGAACAGCCAGTGCAAAGCAATGGTCACTTTAAGTACAAATTTCATGGCTTTTTGCTATAAAAGAAGCAAACAATTAGTGGAGATTATAGCCCTAAATAAATTAGTGTAGAATTTAGAAAAAACTATGACAAACAAATATAGAATTTTAACAAAAATTAGCATTATTATTTAAGCATAAATGATGCATTTCATCAAACTTCTCCTTAGAAGATTATAAAATGTTCCATTATGAATGTAGTGAAAACTTGATGAACTATTGTTTTTGGCTTATTTGCAAGAAAGCAATAAAGTTATCTTTTCTTGGCTATATCTAGATTGTTTACCTTGCTGGGTAGGTCAGTTGGTTAGAGTGTCATCCCGATATGCCAAGTTTGCAGGTTTGATCCCTGGTCAGAGCACATACAACAAGCAACCAATGAATGCATAAATAAGTAGAACAACAAGTTGATGTTTTTCTTTTTCTCTTCCCTCACTTTCTTCTTTCTTTAGAAATATCAATAAATTGTTATCTTTATCCATGATATTGCATGAACCTATGTTATCTTTAATGTTGTTTTTGGAAACTAATAGCCATAAGAAAATCTTTTCCACTTACTGAGTTACTTTATTTTGTCCCTCCTTTGGTATAATCTCAGCTCACAGGAAAAAGGAGTTGAGAAGCTCACAGGAGACTAACAAAGGCAAGGGACTGCAGCGGGCAGACAGAAGTATGGCAAAATCCTGGTGAGTCTATGAAAACTTCAAAATCTGCCACAATAGGGTCCTAGTAAAACAATTTCAAAGTGTTGGACAGTTTATTAGACATTTGCTCCTCCTGTCACCAACCTGCAGGACAGCAGTGCTTAAGAATCTGAACTATGGCCCGGCTGGTGTAGCTCAGTGGATTGAGCACAGGCTGGGAACCAGAGGGTCCCGGTTCGATTCCCAGTTGGGGCACATGCCTGGGTTGCAGGCCAGGTCCCCAGTGAGGGCCATGTGAGAGGCAACCATACATTTTTCTTTCTCCCCTCCCTTCTCCTCTCTCTGAAAATAAATAAATAAAATCTTAAAAATAAAAAGAATCTGAACTATTATATCTGATTTATGTGTGATGGTGGAGCCGTTATATGGAGAGAGAATTTGGACAAAAATTACTAATTTGGTTCTCATTAATACAGCAACATAGATTACGAGGCAAACACTTCAGTGTCTTAATATTTACCTTGGAGTCTCAAGACCAGCCACTCCAGAGCCTTGTCTCACTACTACTGCTTGGGGCTTCTCATTCACAGAATAAGGTAGAGACTGGTGATGGCAACAATAAGAGAATATTAAAACATTTCAAGAGCTCCAATCCTTTGCAAGATTAGAACATGAAACAAGCCAGAGGAGAAAGGTTCTTATCTGTCAGACAAAAACATACTGATTGAGGAGAAACACTAAAAGCTTAACACCAAGTTAAGGCAAAACAAAACAAAACAAAATCAGGGGTGTTAATGGTGTTGATCCAAAAAGTGGGAGGGATGGGATGTGGGCAAACATTAACAGCATCTAGAAAGTGACCTGGGTGCTCCAGAACATCCCAAGCCAAAGAGTAGTGTTCCTCCCAATCATAATTTTCCTCTGTTTGTTGAGAGCTTTTTCTTCAAAGAAGCTCAAAGACTTAAAACTTTTAAAGAACTAAAATGAAACCGAGATACCAATAGTGAAAAAGGTCCACCTACAAACAAGACCCTTATGCTATCAAGGTCACTGAGGATGCAAGAATTAGGAGCCTAGATACTGGTACTTGTATGGGGTAGGGCAATGTTGAAGTAGACCCTGGTGTGGGGAGTTGAAGTATCCCCAAAATCATGCAATTGACTAATCTTATAAATAAGGAGGGAATAAATTTGGTCTGCGTTCAAGATCACGCAAACCAGTAGAACCTGAGTATTCTGAGTTCCTCCATTATGAGGCGTTATTTCTCTGCACTCAAACATCAGAAAATAATGAAGCTAATGGAATTAGATGATTCATAGCATCATTTCATTTCCCAGTTAGATAAGGGGAAAAAAGACATGAAGTCCTGATGTGTGTGACAGCAAGACAGGGCAAATCATAGCAGGCCAAGGGTGAACATGGGTCGACACATGTATGTGTCAGGAAGGCTACTTCTGTCCGGGTTGGGGAAGTTTGATGTGAAGTACAGACAGGGTGGAGAACCACAGAAAGGTATTCAGGGGTTGGCCACAAAGGTCAACAAAGAGGATGAGACCAACCTGTTCAGAAGTAGTGCTGAGAAATGACTATTCACTCATTCTAAGTTTTAAGTTCCTCATCTCCTCACTTTTATGGAATTTCAGCTGTATAGAAAACAAAAAAATAAAAACAGAAACAAAACCAGACTATCTCAGAGAGTGATATAGCAGGCTGTCACAGAAAAACTACAGACTTCCCCAGAGAGGGAAACACCACAAACTGTCCAGACAGATGCAGCCTTTCCCATGCCCTGATAGATTCTGGTTCTGGCTTATACTGGGTGTTGGCTTCTATAAATGAGGATTTGAAGAATTTAATAAACTTCATTTTAATAATTAATTAAACCTGTTTTAATTTTTGAGAAGACTATATATGTATATCAACCTGGCATCCAGATACAAATAACAAAACTCACTACAGTTACTTTTTATCCAAATATTGGAAAAAGGGAAACTGTCTATCAGTAGACCCTACCAAACCCAAGGTCATGAACGCCATAGCCTTCAGGGACAGACTGGGAACTGCCAGAGCCCTGCACTCACAAGTGTCCTCTGCTCTGCGTGTCTATTCATCCTTCTCTGTTCACATCTGAGTGTTGTCTGAATGTCCACACTGGGCAGGAAGCTCCATACCAAAGTCTCGAAATCAAGGGCAACAGCATAGCCATAACAGATTCTGTCTGGCACATTCTCGGACTTACTGTGAAATACCTGAAAAAGAGAATGTGCTCATTCCATCTAGATTCCAGAGCCCATCCGTGGGCTAAATGGCTACATCCGGGGGAAATGTTGCTGCAGTGTAAGATGTTGCTGGGGTCTAAGTACATAGTTTTCAGAAAAAGAAGTGGTGGCAGGGCCATGACAGGTCTACCCTGTATTCATTTATGGAATTGAAGACTGGCAACCTTGGAGAACCTCTTGGCCAAGCCAGACATTTTATAAGTAAAGAATCTGTGTCTCCAGGAAGTGAAATTCTTGCCCAAATTTGCACTTACAGATTGCAGAGCAAGTATTAAGCTGAAGTCTCCTGTTTCATCATTCATTCTTTGAACTCATGTTGACCTGCAGTCTGTAGCTTACAATATGTCAGACCCTTGGCCAGGGACTGGTAATCAGACTGTGTTGCAAATCAGACAGGATCTTCACCTTCCTGGGGTGTACAGACATGTAGGGGAAAGATTACACAAATAAATGGAATTATAACCCTGATCAGCATTAAAAAAAAGAGAGAGAGAGACAGTGCCAGTTCCAATTTTGCTGTTTGGTGAGATTAACTGGGTCAAAATAGTAGGTCCCAGCATTGGTACTCTGAAGAAAAATTCATCTGAAGTAAATGTTGACAGAGTGACATCACCAAGATGACACCATGGAAGGCTCCTAACATTCCCTTCTCCCACAGATACACAAATTGTACAGCTGCACATGGAAAAAATCCCTCTGAGAGAAATCCTGAAGTACTTGAGTGACTACTACATATTGTAAAGCAGAAAAAAATCACCCACATCAAAATGGGTAGGATAGGCTAAGAGACACTCTTGCCACAAACCCACCTGAGCAAAGTGACATACAACTGAGAGGGAACCCTCAACTCCCAACTTCTCCCTGAGGAGGAAAGGTTTTGGACAGCAGATACAGCACATCGACTTTTAAGACCACCGAACAAGGCCAGGCTCCCAAGTCATCCAGCTCTGACAGTCAACATGGCTTGCATTCGCAAGTCCCACAGACCTCTAACAAACAAAGAAGCATTTGCTAGGTGGGCTTGCGAGTGCTCCTCGTGGCTGTGACTTGAGCACAGCCCAGAGAGAACAGACCAGTGTACCCACCTCCCAGTTTCTCCCTGGGAGGGTTTGACTGCATACGTTCCCAGCTGCTGCTGAAGGGCGCAGCTTTTAACCAACCTGCATCTAGGCACTAACTGGGATCCTCTCATAACCTCGAAACACCCGGTGGGCAATTCCCCTGAATTCTCCCTCTGGCTTACTCCAACAGTAAAACCAAAGTCTCCACATTCTCCCTGAAGGAGCTTGAAGGATCTTGTCCACACATCTACCACCCCAAATTTTGTGGCTGCCACCCAAAAGATAAACCCTCAAATTACTTAGTGTTGGTAGCTAATGGGCCTCAGCATTTAGAGCAGCATATTAAATAAAAAAGTTACCAAATGTGTACACAAACACTTCCTTATGCAGGCATCCGCCTGCAGTGTTCGCAAACAAAAAACAACACGGACTACCAAGTCCTGTGGAGGAAAAGGGAAGGCATGGCCACTCTCTGAGTGAGAGAGAGCCAGCAAGCAATCCCTACCTGAATAGGCTTTTATTGTTTTTCTGGGCACATTACATTGAGGGTGGTTTTCATTTACTATGCACAGTTCCTCATTGACTATGCATAGGATCACTGTGGGTGATTACCTTTTACAGATAACAAAGGACAGGATATTGTTATTTACATCAAGAAAGGAGGATATTTGCAAATGTAAAGGGGAAAGTGGTTGAACTGGTTACACTCGTCCTTGGAAGGTTTTAGCATGGATTTTAGGAAGCTGCAGTAAGCCCTTGCTGCCTCAATTCAGGGTGAGGGATTTTAGCAAAAAGCAAGTACAATGCAGGCCTGATTCCCCACGGGAGAACCTTTCCGTGGACGTGGGTCCTGTGTCACTCTCCACTGGTCCCTCTGAGTGGGAGCTGGGCCCACACCGTGCGAAGCGGTCTCCCATAACTTCCTATAGCTATTACCCACTGGGCCAAGCAAGTGCCAAACAGTAACACAACAATATCATTTGTAATTGCATCAAAAGAATAAAATACCAAGGAATAAATTTAACCAAAAATTTGAAAGATCTGAACACTGAACACTATAAAATCTTGTTGAAAGAAATTGAAGAGAAAAAAAATAAATAGATAATCCATGTTCATGGATCAGATGAGTGAATACCATTAAAAAGTTCATACTACTTAAAACCGTCTATAGATTCAATGCAATCTCTATCAAAATGTTATTGGCATTTTTCACAGGAATAGAAAAAATAATCCTAAAATTTGTATGGAACCACGAAAGACCCCAAATAGCCAAAGCAATTTTGAGAAAGAGCAAAGCTGGAGGCATCACACTTCCTCATTACAAACTCTACAAAGCTATAGTAATCAAAACAGCATGGTATGACATAAAAACAGACACATAAATAAATGGAAAGGAATACAGAGTTTAGAAATAAACATATGCAGATATGATCATTTAATTTTTGATGAGGGATCCAAGAATACCCAGTGTGAAAAGCATAATCCCTTCAACAAAGGGTGTTTGGAAAACTGAATATCAACATACAAAAGAGTGAAACTGGACCACTACATTATACTCAAAAAATCAACTCAAACTGGATTAAAGATTGGAACATGAGACCTGAAACTATAAAACTCTTAAAAGAAAACATAGCAGATAAGCTCCCTGACAATGGTCTTAACAATGATAAAAAGAAAAAATTAAAAAAATAGGACTACATCAAAGTAAAAACATTTCACACAGCAAAGGAAATTAACAAAATAAAAAGACAAGCTATGAATGGGAGGAAATATTTGCAGATCACATATATAATGGGTTAATATACAAAATATACAACAAACTCATACAACTCAATAGCTAAAAAACCAAATAGTCCAATATTAAAATAGACAAAGTAACTGAATTGGCATTTTCCCAAAGAAAACATGCAAATGGACAACAGGTTCATGAAAAGGTGCTCAACATCACTAATTATCAGGAAAATGCTGACCAAAACCACAGTGAGACATCACCCCACGTCTGTTAGAATGGCTACCATCAAAAAGACCAAAGATAACAAATGTTGGCGAGGATGCTGAGGAAAGTTAGCCTCAATGCACTGCTGATGGGAATGCAAATTGGTGCAGCCACTACAAAAAACAATATAGAGTTTCTTCAAGAAATTAAAACTAGAACTACCATATGACCCAGCAATCTTACTTCTAGGTATATATCCAAAGGAAATGAAATCATTATCTTGAAAAAGTATGTATGCTCCTATGTTCATTGCAGCATTATTCACAGTAGCCATACTACAGAAACAACATATCTGTCAATGGATGGATGAATGGATAAAGACGATGTGTTATATGTACACAATGGAATATCACTCAGGTTTTAGATGACCCTGGAAGACATTGTGCTAAGTGAAATAAGTCAAAATACTGCATGGTATCACTCAGATGTGTAATCTTAAAAAAAATTTGTTATTCATAGAAAAAGAAAGGAGAATATAAGTTGCCAGTGGCTAAGGGTCGAGAATTAAGAAGAGGTTCGTTAAAGGGCACAAACTTTTGGTTTTAAGATTAATAAGGTCTGAGAATCTAATCTATAACACAGTGACTATAGTTGAGAACATTATAATGTGTAATTGAAATTTGCTAAGAAAGAACTTAAGGGTTCTTACCTGCCCCTGAAAAAGTAAATATGTGAGGTGATAAGTATGTTAACTCAATTATTTGAATCATTTTACAGTGTATACACATATCAAATCATTGGATTGTACATTTTAAATGTATTATAATTTATTTGTCAATTATACCTCAATAGAGCTGAATTGAAAAGTAAATAAACAAACAAAGTAAAATATAAAACTTAGGCACTTTATAATTTTGTCAATCAATATCGCTTATACAGGTAACACATGCCATTTTAGAAGGTTGGGACGTGGCCCAGGCATCAGACTTGTGATTGTTCGGTCACCCACAAACAGCCTTTTCTCAATAGAGCTTTATATTTTTTAATTGATGTTGACTGAACATTTGGAAACAATAGGAGTATTTTGTCAACTCAAAATATACTACCTTTTTCAAAGATTCTTCTAGTACGACCACCCTAAATATTTCTTTTTCACACCTGTATGACTCCTCAACTAAGATGTTGTCATCAAAATCATGAAAATCTATGAAAAAATTTAGTCCCGTGGTCTGGCCGAGGCCCTCAGCTGGAGTAAGGTCATCACATGTCTTAACTTCACTTGTATGTACGAAATTGTACTTTGAAGACTTTTTCTTTTCCTTTTTTGGTGGGGGGGAAGTTAACTAAAACCAAATCAATTTCAAAGTATCTAGCTACCTCTATTCTTCAAGAAGTACTACATTTCCACATGTCACTTTCCCTCCTATTATCATGTGACTCGTTCCTTCTCTAAACAAGTGGCATTCCTAATCCTTTCTCCCCTTGCATGAAACACAAACTGAGTAGAAAAAAAATAACCCCAAAACAGAATCTTTCTATTTTTACAGTTTTATATGATTATGACATGCTAGAAATGCCACTGTAATTATAACAACAAATTATTTCAACAGTCCTCACAAGTGATGCTATTTATAGGCAATGGGAAAAGCATGGAGAGCACGAATCCCCGGCAGAAAACCTGCTGGCGGCTGTGCTCATGCCTCGGGCTGAGACCACCTGGCACCAGGTGATTAGATGTGTCCTATGAAAACAAGAAATTCCCTGAGTCTTCAGTCCAACAAAAAACATGAGAAATGGAATAAATAAAAGAGGATGTTTAAATGATTATAGTTTGGCATTCAGTCCGCATTCCTAGTGTGTTAGATACTATTTAAAATTTACAATTACTGTGTAACTTTCTTTCAAGACCTAAAACTGATTGTTCTATCAGAGAAACCTCAGGTTCAGAAGAGGTGAATGCCAAGAAAGAAATGTTTAGATCGGGGAAAAATAGGAAATCCACACATCCTTTCTCCATAATCATTGACAGAATATTAAAGCTAGAAAAAACACAAATGGTTACTATGTGTCATGCTTCCTTTCTGCGTTTCTTCTTGAGCAGGAAAAGACTTGGATGGAGCAGCTCGTTTGCTATTGGTTTTCTCTCTTTTATTTTCAGTCTCTTTCATTTTATGGTTCCTGTATAGTTTTGCTTAACAAAGCTATAAATTCAGAGATGAAATACATTTCACAGTGGCTCTTTAACCTCCACTGCTAGGATGTATTTGAAGAAACTTCAATTTTCTCCAAGATTGGACTTGAGATGGAGCTTAGAGAAGAGGGAAAATTATGTAACCAAAAGTAATTCCTCAATAAATCACAGTTTACTCTAAATTATCTAGGTTTTTCCATATTGGTTAATATAGCTCACTTGCTGAGTCACTAAATAGAGCTTCCAGTGATGTCATTCTGAAGATGATGGGTAAGCATCCTCCCACTTCTGCCCCCAAACCTGAGCATGCCTCCCAGAGAAGTGTGAGCACCAGCAGCAGCTGATAACGGCAACCTCATGTTTGACTTTTCTTAGTTAACAAAAAAAGATGTCCCTAATTTTTCTAACCTACCCTATTTTAGACTCAGCCAAAGACTGACTGCTTTTTCCCATCTGTGTTTCCCTGGTGTGCATTACCACCTTGAGTTTCTGAGGGTAAATTTGCCATTAGTGGGCTGTCATCATGCTATGGGAGCATACGTACAGCATGGAGCTTAATGCCAGGCACAAAGGTGAACTCCAGTGACTATTGCACGATGCCCAGAAAGTGACCTGGAGACATCCCTTATGGGTAAATAATAACTGCAGAAAGGTGCCTCCAAGGCAGAGGACAAAGATTCCCAGAGCTAATTGTTGATTGCTACTGATCCCTATAAGAACCAACATAGGAAGGGAAGATAATAACAACAAAAAAACTCAAACCCAATAACATGTGTGCAGCAGGGGCTGCAGCCACAGCTCCACTTGGAATGAATAAACATGTGTTAATCATTAGAGTTTGAAACTGATCCCAGAGAATGTTGCATTAAAGCTAAAGACATGAAAAATAAATCTTTGCACAGACAATAGCTATGAATGCTTAGGTGGTGCCAAAGCCGCTCCTCATAGTATGAAACTAACAATGGGCTGGGGGGTGAGGGGAACGACAATGTAATGTCATAGGTCACATTTAAGGAAGAAGGAGATGAATTTTCTTCAGAAGCAGCAGAATGTTCTCTGGCACACAACCTACCAGCTTTATAAGAGAGCTCCAGATGGATGCTGAGATAAGATGCTAAACACAGCAACACCTCACTAGTTGGACAGCTACCTGACCGTATTGGAAGAACCTGCAAAAAGGGTCCCTTCATTAAGCTAATAATACACCAGCTCATGTGGATAACTGAAGCCAAGGACTGGGATAATTTTGCAAAAAAGGAAAAAATTTAGCTGCCATGGTAACCTGGACAATGACAGATCTTCTGGGTGTGACAAGATTCCAGTCTGAATTACACAAAGTCACCATAAGCCCAGAAAGCAAAATGGATTTAATTAGTTGGTTTAAGTCTGCAGAACATGGAGAATGGCCACATTTGTCCTTTATTCTCTTTCCAAACCAACAACATGTCACTAGTATGAGTGTTTCTAGAAAAGAAGCATTTTTAGCTGAGCATGTGATTGCAAACGCAGCTTTACATTGGAAATCCCCAAATTTAAATTCCCTCAAAACTCCAGATCCAAATTAGCCACCACCACTTTCTGAAGAATGCCCAGAGGACAGGCTTTATTACGGGTCACTTCTAAACACAGAGGCCTCAGTGTCCCTCCCCACAGCCGCACATGGCAAGGTTATAGCTTCTTAGCTTTAAGATTATTAGGATAACTTTAGCACAGAAACCTTGCTCATCTTATTAATCAAAAATATTTGGTAAGTACATATGACATTGTATTGAGTATCAAATAAAGTGACAGAGCAGAATCATGACCTCAGATTTTACTATCCCAAATAATATCAGTGTTAAAGCCAGATCTATGGAAGGATATTAAGAGCACTGGAAATTTGTCTAAAGTGGGAAGATTTACTAGGATGTTGCACTTGTCCAGTATTTTACTCTTCTCTAGTCCTTATTCATATGATACCTTGGCTATGTTTGTAGACTATCACAATTGTACTAATAATTATTATCACCACTATTATTAGTAATTACTATTACTGATACTACCTTTTAAATTTTTCTCTTTTGGTTCTCTAGCCCCCATCTTGTACTATTTCTTTTTTTTTTTTAACTTTTTTAAAAGATTTTATTTAATTATTTTTAGAGAGCGAGGAAGGGAGGGAGAAAGAGAGGGAGAGAAACATCAATGTGTGGCTACCTCTCACATATCCCCAACTGGGGACCTGGCCTGCAATGCAGGCATGTGCCCTGACGGGAATCAAACTGGTGATCTTTTGGTTGGGAATAAAACTGGTGATCTTTTGGTTCACAGACCAGCGCTCAATCCACAGAGCCACACCAGCCAGGGCACCGTCTTGTACTATTCCTGGTCCCATTCATGAGTCCTTCTCATGAGGTCCATCCTTCCACTCTCTGATGTTATCGTAGGCCCCCAGCTCCTCTTTCTCCAACTGTTTGATACTTATATGCTTCCCAAAGTCTGCTTACATATCTAAAATTGAATTCTTCTCTCCTTTTCCTTTAGTTTCTTAGCTTTGTAGCAACGTTATCGCCATTCTCCTAGGGACTTCCAAGCTTGGAACTTGTTACTTGTTACTTGGAATTTGAAGCTGGTTATCCTTATGTCCATATCTACAGTCACCAAGCCCTGTTGGTTCTTCCCTCAGATATTCCCTTAACCCTACTCACATATTTTATAGATGGCAATAGCAAATGCACTATAGCTCTGTAAACAGACCACAGTCTCTCGGGTCTGTATGCCTTGGAGTATGTGTTTGATTCATTAAGTAATTAGTAATAGAAATGCAAATAGTTCTCAATAAAGGGATATTGACTGTAAAGATTCATAGGAACTTCATAGAACTCGAGGTAGGAAGCCAAGCCCAGCTCTCGAAAGAGGAGCTGAAGACAGGAAAGGGGCCAGAGACTGAAGCAGTGTTTCTCTCTGACCCAAGAGCCGCTTCACGCCCTTGGTTTACTTGAAGGCCAACTCTCTTTCTCTATTCATCAACATGCAAATGACCGAATGACCGCCAACCTTCAAGGCCTACAAATTCCACTTTCTTTCACCACCTGGCAACATGCCAAGGCCTCTTCATTCAACTTTCAAGTGAAAGAGTAGACTGAATCAACTTACCTGTTTCACCAAGACCACATGTGTGCTTGGTTGCTGAATCACCAATAGGTGGCTTTTGTGTCAGCTCCCAAGTGTCCACCCCTCAGACAATCAGCCCAGCTCAGGGGTAAATACTGCTGTTGTTCTGAGAGTCCGTGAGTAACACAGGTCTTTAGAAGGGCACATGGGGAGGACAGACAATGAAACAATTCTTGTCAAAAGCACTTTTTCCTAGAATACCCTTTCTCCACCCATCCACTTAGTACTCTCCTCCTACTCATTCCTTAAAATCCAGAAAAGGTCATTCTTTTGTTCAATGTTTTACTCATTTTTCTCAGAACCCTGAGCAGAAACAATCACACACTGATCTGTGCTGTTACTGTTTTTTCAGCTCATATCTATAACTGCCCATAAGCCATTAAACTGTAATTATTTATTTGCATGATTGGGTCCCCATCTCTTAAGGATAAGTTTTGGATTTTATTTATCTCAGTATTTCCAACATTGAACACAATGTCTGGTAGTAAGTACTCAACAAATGTTTTGTTAACTGAATTTCTTTTAATATGCTAATTGTTAATTAATATTTATGAATGTTGTCTTCCAAGTCTGCCCTCTCTTTAGGGAATTAATTGAATGTAATTGAAAGGAAAGAAGTTGCAGTTAGAATCAATGAATTAGAAGCATCCATAGAAACATAGATGAATCTTAAAAATATAGTCTTTAATAAAACAATAAGGAAAAGATAATATATCATTTATATCATTTACATAAGTTAAAAATATATACACACACAATAATAATTTTAAAGAATACATACAAAAACCAAATACACATCAAGCACACTAAAATGTTTGACTATGGAAAGAGAGTGATGGAAACAGGATATAAGGATTTTGGGAAAGGATAAAAATAAATAAATAAAATTAGAAAGCGGTCTTGCATAGATCAAAGATGATAATGTGCCTTGATCTGAGGAGAATGATTAACTCAACCATCTACTTTGACTTCAAAATAAAGAGTAACAAATGGGATAAACTTTAACATAACAAAGGTTTAGGTTTCTATCCTAGCTCTTATTTATTGGTGAATTGATACTAGGAAAGTCACTTACATCTCCTTGTACCTCAGTTTCCCTGTTTATAAAGTTGGAATATTATTATCAACTAAATAAAATTAAATTAGAAAATGAATATACATGTCACATAGTAACTCAAGAAATGTTTGTATAAATGGATTGTTACACAACATCCCTGCCTGCAAATTGCCAGTGGGTTCTTCCTTTAAACGTATCCACTACTAAATCTATTTTTCAAAGACACCGTGCCCCTGTTCAAAACTTTTCTATTTTTTCCTGCTTTCTATATTACCTATTTTCCAACACATTGGGAAGTTAGTCAATGGTGGTAGCGAGGTAGAGCTGTTGGAAGTGATGTCTTAAACTTATCTGTAAGTTTGAAACAGTGGGGCAAGAGGTGGCTGAGGGAGATGGCATCAGAGCACGGGGAAGGAAGGGCTGCTCTTCTAACAGTTACACCATTGCGTTGGCTACTGGAACATCTCTCTCTCTTTTATAACATGAATGAGTGGCCTCGGCTGTTACCAGGTGATCTACTAGTTAGTGCTTAGCAGCTCAAGACCATTCTTAGTAACTTTCTGCAGCTCCAGGTAAACTGATTTTGCTATCATCCTCCCTACAGGAGCCTTGGCATTTCCTAGATCTGTGACTTTACTAAAGATAGTCTACACTTGGAACGTCTTGTCATAGTCCCCTATTTCAATAATACTATTATTAAGGGACCAGCTTAAACTCAACTTCTGTTAAGGAAAAAAACTCCTATGTATCTCTTCAATTTTTGAGTATTTCTCCTTTCAAAGTAGTCACACTTATTTGGCATTATATACTACCTTCTCAAAAGTTTAGGTCATCTTCTCAATGTGAATATACTGAGAGTGTGGACTTTTTCTATGGTACCTTTGTGCCTGGACAGTGATTTCTACATAGTAAATCTCAAAAAGATGGTTTAATAAAGAAGCTGTTTCAGTAGTTTGAAATAATGTCATTTTCAGGTGATTTAATTAAGGGCTAAAATCTCAACTTAATCAGTGAGGAGAGGGTGGAAAGAGGTAATAACAATCATATCTGTGAGTCAAAGAATTTTTTTTTAATTTTGAGTTTTCTTCTCTTTTTCTTTTAATCCACAGAGGTTTATGGGTCATTTGTAAATTGAATGTGTTTGGTTACAACTTTCTTCAATTGATATCTTACGTGGAAACCCAGTTAATAACACAGAAAAAATACATAGCTGCTGTGATTGAAGTTGGGGAAGACCTGGGATGACCATCTTCTTGCTTTTGCTGAATTCACTAGTCCCTTAGAAGCTGAGTTTGAAAACTCAAGGATGAAATCATCCCAAAGGCTCTTAGACATTTATTAGTTGCAGACTTCATGAATGCAGGAAACTGAACACTTTCTTACTTCTTCCATACCATCTTTCCATCTGGCTAGCTTTCATGTAGGTAAAAATTACTGAATAGGCTGTTCAAAGTAGCAGGAATCTTCAAAGCCAAGGTTCTATGAAGATCAGTTATATAGGTCAAAGAATTGACAATAATAAATCCTAGCCATAAAGGCATAGTGGTGTTATTCATATTTCGGTGGTCATTATTGTTGTTTTTACTACTACTATTGTTATTTTTATTACTACTTTGCAGCATTATTTAGTGATAGTTATATTAGTTTTACTTAAAGATGGTGAAATGGGAGCTCAAAGAAGTTAAGTACCTCAAATCAACAAATCATAAACAGAACAATGATTCTTACTCTGAGATCCATGATATTTTCACAATCTCATCCTGTCTCAAGCTGAATTAAGAGAGGCAACCTAAAAGAAAAACAGACTTTTCAAAACTATTTTTAAAATATTACAACTTAGAATGTCCTCTTTAATGACAGCCCTGACTAAAATCTCTGAAGAGCTAGAAGTCATTCTTTTTTGATCCTGGGAACCATCCTCACACAGGCAGTGTTGCAGGTAACATGATAAAAGTCTTTCATGAGCTTGGACTGCTTGACTTCCAGCCAAGATGGAGGCATAGGTAGACACACTGTGCCTCCTCGCACAACCAAAAGAGGGTCAACAACAATTTAAAAACAAAAAACAACCAGAACTGACAGAAAATCAAACCGTATGGAGGTCCAACACCCAAGGAGTTAAAAACGCGTTCATTCAGACTGGTAGGCGGGTGGAGAGGGCTCACGGGAAGGTGGTTTGTGGGGCAGGGCAGGCAATGCCGGGGCTGACCGGGGAGATCCTTGGCTGGCGGACCTCGCAAAACCCACAGCTGGCTGACCTGGACCCTTGGTTTCTATGATCGCTACCCTAAGGGACAGTCTGGTGTTAGAAAAGACAGACCTATAACCTGAAGACTGGTCTTCCTGGGAGCTGCCCTTGAACTTGTTCTTCTGGCTGCATGTCCTAGAGCAAGTTCATTCAGTTGTCTGTGTTTCAGGGTTTTTTTCTGCAAGATGAGGGAATTGTACTAGATGATATTTAAGTCCCTTTCAAGCTTAGAAGTTATAGGCCTAAATCAGTAATACCAGAAACATGCCTTTTGACCCCACTTCAAGAAGTGAACCGAGAAATCACAGTTTTTACCCATTGTTAAGCACAAATTCATAGTCTTATGAAACAAATAATTTTTTGTGAAATAGCCTCCTGGATGTTGCTGTTTGTATCTGAAGCAAACATCATGCATTGATTCATTCTGTATCTATGTACTGAACACCATTGTGTGTTAGAAACCGCAGTCCAGGGCTGAGAGGGTGCAGCAGACAGCCCTTTGCAGAAGGCTGCTGCCATTACAAAGGGATCTTCAGGCCCTGAAGGCTTGAAAGTAGGGAGTCACCAATCAGTGTGGTTCAGAGGACGGCCATTCTGGTGTCAGGGCTACTGAAATGAAAAGAAACAAGTGGCTTGGAGGCCAGCAAGAAGGCTGCTACCATTGTGTGGGTGACAGATGAGGGTATCTATCTTCAGTTGCTCTGTAGACTCACTGTGGTACCAGAGACCCAACATGGCACAACTCACAGGAGCTCTTGATCCAGGCAAGCAGATCAGAGAGGCTCATTTCTGCACACAGTCCTCCAGAGGCCCAGGCTCTGCCACCTGGGCTCCAGCGCCCCAGAGTCTGAGTCAGCTGCATTCATCCTCAGAAGATGAAGGAGCACCAAGGACACTGAGCAACAGGTTCTTAGTGAGCAAGCTTGCCAGGGCTTGGGCCAGTTTTGCTCTTTCCTTTGGCATGGCCAGACTTGGATCCTGGAAGAACCATCAGATCCTTGAAGTTCCCAAGAAGACAAAGAGAATAGATTTTGGAGAACTGTTGGAAGCTTCTGCTACAACACCTGAGCTGAGAAAGCAGCAAAGAGGATAAAGATAGGGGGATGGGGTTAGGAGACCTGAGCCATCATCACAGAATATGGAGACAATTTGGAAGGAGGCTAGGAAATGAAACAGAGAATTTTGGTAATGGTCCTGAGGTTTCTAGTGCAGAAAACTGAAACAATTCCTCAAATAATGTCATTTAGTTCAATGTCTTTTTCTTTACAACGTTGATGAGATGCTGTAAGACCTTAACTCTTGTTTGTATCAATTAGCCTATGGGAAAATTGGTTTCGTTATAAGCTGTTTCACTTACAGTTGCAGAACCTACTGTATTAGCAATAAGTTATAGTCTTTTAAGAGGGAAACTAGATGCTATATATCAAAATTTTAAGTACAGCTTACCTTTCACACAAATATTCTACTCTAGAAATTAACACTACAGAAAAAGTGACACTATATATACATATACACACACACACATATATATGTACATATATACAGACATTAACCACAGCATTGCTTGCATTAGTCAAAAAAGGAAATTTACCCAGATCTCCAAGAGGGTTCACTATGATAAATTATAACGGCATCATAAAAGTGACAACCATTAAAACTTGCAAGATTTATCAGTATGTATTGACCTGAAAAGATGTCTAAATTGTGCTTTCACACTCAAGAAGCAAGCTGAGGAATGATATATAAACTGTGTTTTAGAAAAAAAGTATATGTATGCACATTCATTGAAGAAAAACACTAAAAGAATATACCAAAAACCATAAAGTGACTGTTTTGAGAGTTACCTATCTTTACATTTATTTTTACAGAGAGTGTCTATTTCACTGAGGTAATCATTCAAATCTATGATTTTGGGAAGTGGATTTTATTAATTAATTTATCTATCTATATTTTAGACTGTATCAGGCCATACCTGCTTGGGCTTAGGAGAAGGGCAATATGCATGCACGTGTGCATTTGAGTGTTATTTTTGATGTTCCTCCAAAACACTTTACAACATCAGCAGTTTTACCACTTCAGCAAAGAGAAAACAGAGGCTCATGTGCTTCCTCAAGATCACAAACATTTGAAGGAGTTGTACTTCGGCTCCAAGGGAAATGTGGGTAGGCCCTCCTCTGTCATCCTTCTGCTCTGTACCAGCCCCCACAAGCAGACCTGTGGCATGGTGGACCAGGAAGATGGCGGAGTGGGCAGCAAGAGAAAAGCAATAAGTGAAAGAAAGAGGGCTGTGTCTTTTTTTCCAAAGTGCATGTGGAATGTCAACTAAAACAGCCCCTCTATTTTCACTTTGCCCAGTTCCTCTTATTTCTCTTTACTCTTCTTGCTCCTTCCTTGTCTTGATTCTCCTTCTTTTCTTTCTTCCTCTGCCTCCCAACAGATGAAATCAGAAGATTAGGAAAAGGGATGTAAAGATCAACAAACATTTCAGTTGTTTTCTATGTTTTGCAACTGTAACCAAATGATGTTTTTTTGATTTGCTCTTGTTTTTGTTTCTAATCACAAGCCCTTGAAAGACATGGACAGTACAGTTTTGAGTATTTGATACCCAGTCTCCTGCAAGGACGCAGTCATGCTCATCTCTTGGTTGCAGAAATCATTTGGGAAATTACTTACAATTTTTGAGTTTTTTAACTGTAAATTGTGACTCATTAATTTCTGTTTTTTATTCTTGTCATACTCAAAAGTGCGGAGTGAAGGAAATAAGAAGTGTATGTTTCATTTTAAATTTTTGTCTTGTTTTTGATTAATCATCAAAGGATTCTTATTAAAGAGTATAAGAGATATTTTATGTGTAATATATTTTATAAAGAATGAAACTAAAAAATTGTCACATATATTTGTATAAGCTCATGAAAGCCAGTTATCTCCATGTTATAAGACATTTCATAATCAACACCTGAAATGTGTTTCTTAGCTTTATAGTCACTGGGGGTCGGGAGGGAGTATTTGGCTTAGCAAACATCATTAATAGTCACTATTATAAAAACTTTATTCTTATTACATTACTTAAAATATATTTAAGTATATGTTTAAGTAAGGATGCTTTTACATTTAATGTAACAAATTTATTATAAAGATAATCATTAGAATGCAGTTTGTGACACTTTGCTTATAAAGTTAGCAATAACTACTGAAATTGTTTTTTTAATAAATAAAAATATCAAACCTCAATGTATGCAGCATGTGTCTACATGATGCAAGTTTATTAGGAGCATAAGAACACAGATAGCTGCAAAGTTATTACAGTGTATTCAAATGAGAAGAAAGATGTTGCAGATTTCGTCCCCCAAAATCCGTGGTAACTGCAACCGAGCGTGTGAATGAATCTCACACAGAGACACACTTGGAAAAGGAAGTCCGGGGCCACGGACCCTTCCCTCAGTGTCTAGGAAAGGGCCTCAAGCGTAGCTCAGCTGGGTTTTTATTAGGAAATTCAGGACACATTAGCATTGGATTGGTTATTCATGAACTATGGGCAGAACAAGGGTCTTTAATTAGGTTGTAAAGATATATGGAAAGGGGATAGATAAGCGGGAGGTTTGTTCAGTAAGGTAAACATTTGGGCAGGAAAGAATCTCAGACATCCATGATCATAAGCCCCTTGACTCTAGGGAAAGGGACTCAGCAAGGTAATAAATTTTAAGAAACATTTTAGCCATATTCCTATCAGAGAATTCTTTTTCCATGGGCATGAATCACACTCGCCGACTTGGGAGTGATTTTTTTCACACGGAGTCATGCTTTTCACACATGTTCCCAGGGCCACGCTTCTTCATGCGTGCGAAAAGAATCCTACCACAGAAAGAATTCAGAAAGAAGAAAGAATTCAGAAAGAAGAAAATATAATATTTAAATTTGTAATAATTCATATAATATGCTTTTGAAAAAATACTATTGTGAAAAATATTATTGTGTGTGAATATATTAAAAAGCTATAATTCCAAGGAATCTTCCTCAGCTTACTCTGTCCTCAAGAAAATCAAATAAATTAGACTAGACCAAACATTAATTGGTTGCCAAGATTCATTTTTGTAAAAATCATTTTGGAGGTGTAGATGTTCATAAAAACTCTAATTGTAAAGCGCTTTAAATTATTGTTATTATTATTATTATATATAATTGTTCAAAACAATTTTTTATTAAGAACATTTTTCCCAGTCATGTATTTCATTTTATCAAATGACTTTTTAAGAACTTCTATAATCACCCCACTTTGTCAAGTCAAAATAGGAAATTTGCAAGATACACTGGCGCTGTCAGCTGCTCTCTCTTCTTTTTATGAAAGTCATATTTCTGTCCCCTCATTCTCTCTCCTTTTTTCTTTCTGAAAGCCATGCATCTTATTATTAAAATAACGTAAACAAGATGGCTGTCTATAAAGTTAAAAACAAAAGTTTTACTTTAGTTTCATCAGGCTAGTTTATCTTTATATAAAAATTAAAAAATATATTTTTAAATAATATACTGAGTATTTAATATGAAAACGAATATGAATGGATTTAAATACAGTATATATAATGTTACTATCTAATCTAAAATATAACATGTAATAAATATATAAATGTTTCTTTTGCACAAATTTTAATTTTCAATAACATTTTGTATTCAAAGTCTCCCTTGTCAAGAATTTTTGAAAGCCCTGAAAAAGGTTTCTTTCCATGGTGCACTAATGAGTAATGTGTTTTGTTTCTGTGCACTAATTGGTGCCCAAGTGTTTTAATCATCAAAATGTACACAGAAAAAAAAGGAATTCAATCCACTATATCTATATTGGCCTAATTTGAAAAGCTATATTATTTGGTGTCTGAATCTCCAAGACAAAGGTGATGATTAGAGACTGATAAAATAGCTTTCACCCCCCACTTTCTTTCCACACATTGAGCAAAGGGTCAATCTTTATATCAATATGAAGATATGAACCATTTGACCTTCCATTTCTTTTTTTTTTAATATTTTATTTATTTATTTATTTTTAGAGAGAGGGGAGGGGAGGGAGAAAGAGAGGGAGAGAAACAGCAATGTATGGTTGCCTCTCACATGGCCCTCACTGGGGACCTGGCCTGCAACCCAGGCGTGTGCCCTGACTGGGAATCAAACGGGGACCCTTTGGTTCCCAGCCTGCGCTCAATCCACTGAGCTACACCAGCCAGGGCTTGATCTTTCATTTCTATAAAGAAACTGAGAAAAGTAATAAAGGTAAGAAATGGGATTAATCTATTGTAAAAATGATCAAACTAACATTCTTTAGTGGCTAAAAATTGTATTTATTTATAAAATATATTTTATTGATTATGCTATTACAGTTGTCCCATTTTTTTTCTCCCCTTTATTCTCCTCTTCCTTTTACCCCTCCTTCATTCTCCCTTCTTAGTTCATGCCCATGGGTCATACATATAAGTTCTTTGGGTTCTACATTTCCCATACTATTCTTAACCTCCCCCTGTCTATTTTGTACCTACCATTTATGCTTCTTATTCCCTGTACCATTTACCCCATTCTCTCTCCTCCCCCTCCCCCCTCACTGATAACCCTCCATGTGATCTCCATTTCTGTGATTCTGTTCCTGTTCTAGTTGTTTGCTTAGTTTGTTTTTGTTTTTGTTTTTTAGGTTCAGTTGTTGATAGTTGTGAGTTTGTTGTCATTTTACCGTTCATAGTTTTGATCTTCTTCTTTTTCTTAGATAAGTGCCTTTAACATTTCATAAGGGCTTAGTGATGACAAACTCCTTTAACTTGACCTTATCTGAGAAACACTTTATCTGCCCTTCCATTCTGAATGATAGCTTTGCTGGATAGAGTAATCTTGGACGTAGGTCCTTGTCTTTCATGACTTTGAGTACTTCTTTCCAGGCCCTTCTTGCCTGACTTCTTTTGAGAAGTCAGCTGACAGTCTTATGGGAACTCCTTTGTAGGGAACTGTCTCCTTTTCTCTTGCTGCTTTTAAGATTCTCTCCTTATCTTTAATCTTAGGTAATTTAATTATGATGTGTCTTGGTATGTTTCTTCTTGGATCCAACTTCTTTGGGACTCTCTGAGCTTCCTGGACTTCCTGGAAGTCTATTTCCTTCACCAGCTTGGGGAAGTTCTCCTTCATTATTTGTTCCAATAAGTTTTCAATTTCTTGCTCTTCCTCTTCTCCTGGCATCTCTATGATTCGGATGTTGGAATGTTTAAAGTTGTCCCAGAGGTTCCAAAGAGACTCCTCATTTTTTTGAATTCACGTTTCTTCATTGTCTTCTGATTGAACATTTATTTCTTCTTTCTGGTCTAAATCGTTGATTTGAGTCCCAGTTCCCTTCTCTTCACTGTTGTTTCCCTGTACATTTTCCTTTATTTCACTTTGCATAGCCTTCACTTTTTTCTCTATTTCATGACCATACTCAACCGTTTCTGTGAGCATTCTGATTATCAGTGCTTTGAACTCTACATCTGATAGGTTGGCTATCTCCTAAATTCATTTGGGTCAAAATTTTTCATCTCAACTCACCTGTCACATAGTAAGGGGTGGAGCCTTGGGTGTTCACCAGGGTGGGGCAACCCTCATGGCTGTATATCAGGGAGGAGTCTGAGAGGGAACAATGTTGATTGCTGTGTTCTCTGCTGACTTTCAGTCACTTCCCCCACTACCCACAAATAGGCCCTTCTGGTGCTGGTTCCTGGGTGGGTGGGTTTGTGTAAGTTCTAAGACCCTGTAGGTCTCTCCAACAAACTCTTCTGTGAGGCTGGGAGTTTCTCTTGCCACCCCAACCCCTACAGGTTTTTGCAGTCAGAGGTTTTGAGACTTTGTTTCTCTGCACAGGAACCCTGGGTTGTTTGGTCTGTCTCGCTCCCCGGTTGTCCCTCCCAGTTTATCCACACACAAATGTGAAACCACCCAGTCCACCAGCCACAATCTCACCCACCAGATCCTCCAGCTGCAGACCTTGCTGCTCATTCTTTCTGCTCCAGTGCTCCTCTCTGCCCCTCGTACCAGTCTAAATGAATGTTCCTTCTTTAACACCTTGGTTTTCAGACTTCCATGCAGTTTGATTTTCTGGCAGTTCTGGTTATTTTTTGTTTTTCAATTTGTTGTTGCCCTTCTTTTGGTTGTGCCAGGAGGCAAAGCATATCTACCTACACCTCCATCTTGGACAGAAGTCCAAAACTGAATGTATTTAAAATAACATTTACTCTCAGTAATAATGTGAGAGTTTCATTTATAAAACAAGAAAAACACACATTTATTAGGATTCTCATTAAATCATCTTATCTTGATCTCTGGTCTTTATATGGTATAAGGAGAAGGTGGTGACCAATGTCACATGTGTACAAAAGTCTCCTACCAAAAACAAAATAGAAAAAGCAAACAGGTTTAGTGTGTTTTAACTACCCATTAAGAACACAGGTATGGCAAAAGTAGGTTTACCGTTTTTTTTATGGAAAATAATACAATAATTAATAAATAATAACACAAAGATAAACTGTGTTTCATGTTCTTAGAACTGTGAACCTACTTTTGCCCCACCCTGAATGTAGCCTTGTCAGGGTGTTAGAAGAAAAACAAAACATGAAAATGTATGCAGATAAAAGGATTTTGTTAGGGGCTGAAATTATGTTCCCCCAAAATTTATATGTTGAAAGTCCAACTCCCAATGTGACTATATTTGGAGATGGGGCCTTCAGGGAGTTAACTAAGGTTCATTAAACAAGGTCCTAAGAGTGGGGCCCTATCTCAATAGTGATGATGTTCTTACAAAAAGAGGAAGATACCCAGAGATGTCTTTCTGCCAGTGCACAGAAGAGAGGCTTCAGCAGAAACCAACCCTGATAGCATCTTTATCTTGGACTTCCTGTCTCCAGAACTCTGAGAAAATAAATTTCTGCTAAGTCATTCAGCATGTGGTATTCTCTCTTGATAACCCAAGCAGACTAATACGGGTTTAAACCCTGTGTACATTCATATGCTAGTGAAAGGTGTATGGAAAGGAGAAGATGGCTATCACAGGAGGGGAGTAGGAACTAATTGAACAAGGTCCCAGAGGAGACTAGAGGTGATAGAATCCAGAACATGAACAAAGATCACAGAACACAGGTGACAAATCAATGGTTCCAGAATCGTTTAGACAGGACTTAAAGAACTTAATGAGCATTCTGACCTTTGATAGGTACAGTAATTTTGAAAATGTTTCAGTTGTACCCTTTACTTTTTATCTCAGAAGACATGACCTGTATTCCAAAACTAAGCCTTTTATTGTGTTTAGAATTTTAAAAGCTCCCACAACCTGAAGACCTCATAGATCCATTAATTTCATTATCTGGCCCTGCCTCCCCCTGAGCCCTGATCATCTACGTCCCCACTGCCCTAGCCCGATTTTCCAATCTCTTGTGAGTCATAAACCCATATCACAATCTCATTAAATTGCCTCCCTTAAATTGTTTCTCTGGTATAAATTAATTTTAAGTTTAAAAGTTTTTTAAATTTTGGCTTAATATTTTATTAAAAATTATACTATAAAATTTATTTAATATAGCCTTCTGTAATACTAATACTATGTATAAAGTTTTTAACACTTTCCAATTGGAATGTTATGATACTGTTTGATTTATTTTATTATGTAATAAAAAGGGGTGGTTTAGTAACAAATTTCAAAATGATACTGTCTGTGATTTGGGGACTGATGTAGATTAAAATGTAAATAAAAATTTAATTACATGTTATACCATCAGGAATTGACTACTTTAGCAGCTGTTTAGAATTCTTGCACTTCAGTTTAAATATCAACTGGTTCATTTTATAACTGTTAAGTTCTAATGATGATCTGAAAGGAGTGATTAGGCTATTATTTGCAAGCACGTTCCAAATAGCATATTTTTACTAGTTGGAAAGGTAAACTAGATATGATAACTACTATATTTTTCCTCTTTTTCTATCTATTTTTTAAGCATTTCAGACATGTTAATGAGGTTTATAAGAATTTTGATACATGACTTGTGGATCTGGTGAAGATCATCTTGAGGCAAATTTATAGAAATTTTATCATGTTCTTAATAACTTATATTCTCACATCAACATTTCTTTATATATTAAGCTAAAGTTCCCTTTTTCATCCCAA
Source organism: Micronycteris hirsuta (assembly GCA_004026765.1). Classification (NCBI taxonomy): domain Eukaryota; kingdom Metazoa; phylum Chordata; class Mammalia; order Chiroptera; family Phyllostomidae; genus Micronycteris; species Micronycteris hirsuta. Next base: position 3,199 of record PVJI01012531.1, on the reverse strand, counting down.
AAATGTGGTTAAAAAAATTTTTTAAAGCAATTTGATGGTTGAAAACAGTGATGGTTGTGACCAGCCACAACTATGCACTAACTGTCACACTTGCCTATTTAATGTCTAGGGGAGCTTCAAATTATGCTGTTATTGCTACTATATGCATCCCTTGATACACCTTTGCAAACCTCTGGATTTTCACATATCATCAGTGAGAACTACTGGTCTAGACCCATTGATCTCGAACTTTGAAGTTCTCAAACTTTAGTATCAGAACCCAATGGAAGAATTGTTAAAACATAGATTGTTGAGTCTTGCCCCGAGAATTCTCTGATTCAGTAAATCTGGGGAGATGCAACAATTTGCATCTCTAACAAGTTCTCAGATGATGTTGATGGAGCTGGCTCCATCACAACTTGAGGACCACTGCTCCACATCTAGACTATTGCATTCTGCATTTGCTTTCTCAGCTCTGTGCCTTTGTTTTCTTTTTCCAGCAATGCCCCTTACTCCATGTCACTCCCCACCCCACCTCTGTTCTCCCCAGAGCTCTCTACATTGTCCTCTGTGGGGCATCCAGTGGATGCTTGCTCAGCAGGCACACACAGAGCATAATCTATGAGCTCCTCTCTAGGGAAAATGCCTAGGAGATAAAGATGTGTCAGCTGCAGCCCCTCCCTTGGAGTACACCACATTTCTGTGTCTCATTCTCATTGACTGAGTTTGAAAACTCCTTAGTTGTAAAAACTATGTCATGTTAACTTCTGTATCCCCTAAAGTGACTGGTGCACACTTACACATTTAATACGGTTACTTCTGATCTTAATGAACTTGTGAAAAATATTATTTACTTATGTAACAAATACTTATTGGCTGTGTCCTGATGAACGAGACAGATCTGATCCCAGCCCTCATAATAATAATGACAATCATGATGATTTATTAAGTGCTTTACTTTGTTAACTCTTTAAAGCCTCAAAACAAGTCTACATGCTAAGTACTGCAATAACCTTAATTTTAGATCAAGAAGGTCTAAATTGTTGGGAACCACCTTGCCTGGTTTCAGAAGCTGTATCCCCGTGGCTAAGGCTGAGTAAAAAGACCTTGGGACCATAAGTCGCTAAGGAGACAAAAACATCCCCTCTCTCATATCCCCCTACTTGGCCCAGGCAGATGACTGGTTAGCCAATGACAGGTAAGATTCCTCAAAAGAAGAACAACCTAAGACAGGCACAGTTGCAAAGGGAACATAAGAGAAGGACTTAGGGGACTATAGAAAAGGGACAAAAGACCCTCACTCCTCAGCTTTGTTATAGCCGGAGTCCTCATTCTATCTGTAAAAAGTCTCCTAATCTCTTGGCTGCCTTACTTCCCCAACTGACTTAAGCCTACAGCAATGCCAGAGGTGGGTGCCTCTGTGCTGGAATGGGTGTTTCCCAGAGGCAATCAGGCCTAAGAAAGAATGCTTGAAATCCTGTGAAACCTGCTTTGCTAAGAATGCCCTCAATTTAAATGTTAAGGGTCCAAGCATAAAATGAGTTTGTTTCCCAAAGTTTTATGGCCCTTTGACATCACTCTATCTATCTGACCCTGACTCAGAATAGGCCCTTATAGTTCTTTTAATGTTATCTATTCCTTGATCATTACTGCCTGATAATGATTGATGAGCTTTACATATATGCCCTGTGTTCCTATGCAAAATAAACCCAGTAAAAGCCCATTGAGAGAGAGGCTCGAGGCTTTTCTCCTCTGAGAGTCTGGTCAGCTGTTCTTCCCCAAGCAGATCATGTCTTGGTAGACTTATTCTCATCCATGGCAGCCTGGAGAGCTCTGTGAGATGAAGCTCCCCCAAACTAAGTAATCCACTGAAGTTCACATAGCTAGAAAGAAGAGAAACCAGGATTTAGAGCCCAGGCAACCGCACCCCCAAGCTCATGTAATTTACTTTGGTACTATAGCTGATGGGACATGGCCTATAAAAGGAGGCAGACAGACTTCCGGCAAGATGGAGGCGTAGGTAGACACACTGTGCCTCCTCACACAACCAAAAGAGGAAAGACAGCAATTTAAAAAACAAAAACAGCCAGATCTGACAGAAAATCAAACTGAGTGGAAGTCCAACAACCAAGGAGTTAAAGAAGACACATTCATCCAGACTGGTAAGCGGGGCAGAACCAGCAGGAAGCACATAGTGAGCAGGGTGGAGAACGCGCAGCGAGCCAGGATGGAGGTTTGTGGAGTGGTACTGGCAGTGCTGCAGCTGCCGGGAGAGACCCGCGGCAGACGTGCCTGACCAAAACCTGGCCAGCACCCGCCCACCTGGACCCAGTGGGGCCGAGGTAGGTGGACCGAGAGGGCCCTCATTTGAGTGCAGATGAACTAGGAAAAAAAGCTGGGAGCAGAGCAGACGGAGCAACAACCCACCTACTCAGGGAAATAAGACCTCAGACCACCAATTGAGGGCACCTGTGGGGGCTGAGGCAGCAGTGGGAGGAACTCCCAGCCTCACAGGAGAGTTTGTTGGGGAGACCCACAGGGACTTGGAACTGTGAAGACCAGCCCATTCAACCCGGAGCCAGCACAGGGAGGCCCAGTTTGCTTGGGGGTAGCAGTGCGGAGAGCGGAGCAAGTGCCATTGTTCTCTCAAGACCCGCCCCCACAGACAGTGTCACAAAATAACGATGTGAGTTGACCCACCCTGGTGAACACCTAAGGCTCCGCCCCTTAAAGTAACAGGCATACTGAAAAAAAAATGGCCCAAATAAAAGAACACATCAAAGCTCCAGAAGAAATACAACTAAGTGACGAAGAGATAGCCAACCTATCAGATGCACAGTTCAAAGCACTGGTAATCAGGATGCTCACAGAATTCAATGAAAAATTGTTGCAATTACTTGAACAAATGAAGGATAATATAAAGGAAATGAGGGGAAATCTGCAGGGAACCAATAGGGATGAGAAGGAAACTGGGACTCAAATCAACGGAGTGGACCAGCAGAAAGAAAAAATATCCAACCAGAAAAGAATGAAGAAACAAGAATTCAAAAAACTGAGGAGAGGCTTAGGAACCTCCAGGACATCCTTAAATGTCCCAACATCTGAGTCATAGGTGTGCCAGAAGGAAAAGAGGAAGACCAAGGGATTGAAAACTTATTTGAACAAATAATGAAGGAGAACTTCCCCAAGCTGGTGAAGGAAATAGATTTTCAGGAAGTCC
>PVJI01012530.1:0-51292 GCA_004026765.1 Micronycteris hirsuta | reverse complement strand
AAATTCTAAATTGAGTAGTTGCACAATGATTCTCTTTATTATATTAAATCTTTAATGATTTGGGGTATAATTATAATGCTAATTTAAATATTTTTCGAATTTTGAGTGATTTTTTTCCATTTTGTATGTTGGTAATTTGAGTTTTCTCTGACTTCTAAACATCAGTTTGCTAGGATTTATTATTTGTTTTCATCTTTTCAAAGAAAATGCTTGACTTTTAAACATTTTCTGTTGTATATTTATTTTCTATACAATTGATTTTTGCTTTTTATCTTTATCTTTTTCTTCCTTTTACTTTCTTTCAGTTGAATATGACAGACATTTAAGTTGTATAGTTAATTCACTGATATTTTGCTTTTCCTAAATAAATATTTGAAGCTTTTTATTTTGCTTTAAACACAGCTTTACTGAATTCTTCATCTTTGATATTTCATGATTTTATTATTATTCAATTAAAGATATGTGTCCTATTATGATTTTTCTCTGTTGTATGAATTCTATAAAAATATAAACTTATTTGTTTTCTATTTTTTACATTTTCTTCTCTTTAATCTATAGTCTGGTTAGTAGACTGACTAGGTTACTTGGCTGACTAGGTTACTAAATCTCTCTTCTATGATTTTGAATATACAGATAAAACCATCTACTAAATTGTTGATATCAGCTGTTTTTTTCCCAATATTGACATTTTTATTTTATACTTAGAGATTCTAGTTCTCTGATGAAATTCTTTGTTTCACCACCTATTTTCTTGAACATGTTAATCGTTTAATTTAAAATATGTGCCTGATTAATTACAGCTTGTTATTCTAGTAGCTCTAATTCTCGATAATAACGATTCTAATCATTCTAATCTAATCTAATTAAAATATAATGATATCTGGGTATGTTGCCAGTGTGCATGTCAGTTGGTTTCCATTACATGGATGTTACTCACTGACATTCCTGGAAAATTTGATTGAATACTGAGACTTTTATATAAATATTTATAGAGGCTGGGATGGTATTGTCTTTTTTGCAAGAAGTTTTGATTTTTCTCTGATGGATAAATAAATTATAGGCAGATGATTTTGACTCCGTAAGTTTCCTTTACTTTGTGTTTGCCCTTAAGCATGAGGTGCGCCCCCTTAAAGGTTGGGATTCAGAAGTTGGACTGATGTCCATCTAGGTTTTACTTTGTTACTGAGACCTGAACTTGAAATTGTGTCTTCCCAGCAGTGTTAAACTGCTGAAATATTATGTCTACTTAATTCTTTAGACAATTTTGTTTACTTTCTATGAGACCTCTAAGTTTTATACTCCGCAAAATGGCAATGTATGATCAGAAAAAGTTATGCAGAACATCCTGTTTAACTTGGTGCATTCTGATATTCTCCAAGATATTGATCCCTTAAGTTCTAGCTGCTTTGGTGATTTTTAGAGGTCTCAGATTAGGTGTTTGATTTGTAATTTACCTAGCTTTTATAGTGGTTCAGGGTGAGGTCATTAGTCTGTTTCCAGCTACTTTATTGTAGCTATAAGATAGCCTATTTCTATTTTATTGCATTGGTGTCAGAAGATCATTTGCCTTCAAATATCTAAGCTTTTTTGAAATTCCATTATTTTTTAATTCTATATATATCTTTCAGAGAGAGACAGAGACAGGTGCTATTTAAAGTTAACTATTGATGTATTATTCCTGGCTTATATTATAGTGTCACCTTTGATTGCAGAGTGAATATGAATCTTATGGTGAGACAAAAGTTTTAAACAATTGAATAAAATATATATACCTATATAAATATTATTTAAATGCTGGAGGTCAAACTATAAGTATTAGGGAAAATATAACATAATTGTTATAATATGACATTACCTGCCATATAATGTTATATATTGTAATGTAATAAACTTGTTATTTTGTGGTTTGTTTTTAGGGTGTATATAATACAGCAGTTTTATGGTTTCAAATAATATGGTGTATTTGCATTTCTTTCAGAAATGCATGCTAGTAGATGAAAGAAGAGAAACATTAAGAGATACATTTCTTGCCCTGGCTGGCATAGCTCAGTGGATTGAGCGCGGGCTGCGGACCAAAGGGTCGCAGGTTCGATTCCCAGTCAGGGCACATGCCTGGGTTGTGGGCTAGGTCCCCAGTGAGAGCCACATGAGAGGCAACCACACACTGATGTTTCTCTCCTCTCTTTCTCGCTCCCTTCCGCTCTCTAAAAATAAAATAAATAAAATATTAAAAAAAAAGATACATTTCTTGATTACTGCAGGAATGAATATAATGCATTGAGATTTTTGCCAGAACATTTCATTAAAACTTAAAATGGCAAATGCAGTCTATAATTTATAGGTATCAGACTTTGTATACATCATTTTCAACTGACTCTGACATAGAATGTAAGAGGAAAATAAATATATTTTGGTAAAATATGCACTGATATAAAGCTCACAGGAAAATTACTCGCTTTTAACAGGCCATAATGAAATTTTACAGCATCTGATGCTTTGGAATTCACATATGTTATGTAGAATCAAATAGTTTGTACCCCCTGGTCTACAGTAGTAACCCATAAAATTATAGATATTACATAGAAACAAGGACTTAATTTTTAGGATGAATTAGTGGGCATTCTCTGTAGCAATATTAGTACCTTGTAACTTTAAATCAGCTACTTGTGTTCTGAACCACATTTAAATGACCTCATTGTCCTATGGATATACAAGAGAAAGTTTCATTTCTTTTTGTGTATCTATTGATTTTAATTATGTGTGTGTTTATTGTTTTAAATGATAAATTTTATTTAAATAGTTTTGTTTTCTCCCATGTTGATTAGTTTAATGAAAGAAGAAAATAAAACATTGAGTATGATCATGTCTATAAAGATTACACAAACCAGGAAAATGACTTCTGTGTTTCATGTTGAAAAAAATAAAGGCCGCAACCACCATCTGTGCCTTATTTTGTTATTACCAATACCATTAACTGTGTTATATTAAGCCACTGCATAATATTTCTTATCTAGAAGGTCATTAATCATGGATGTAGAACACCCTTTGTGGCCAACTTTGTTTTGGTACTAATATGAACACAGCAGTGGGCAGCCCTGTTCATTAGGAGGCTTGCCGCCATAAGCAACGTTGACCCTACGCTGACCCTCACTGGGGAGAAGTGGCACTGAGGGGCCAGCGGGCAGACCGTTTTAAATGAAGTATAACCGACAGGGGAAAATGCATTATTATGCTGCCTATTTATGCTGAAGACAAGTATCATCACTCATTTTAAACACATAAGAGATAGGGAAGAAGGAGAAAATCGAAAAGTAGCCAGATTTTTCTGAATGGCCTTTATAAAACAAAGTAATCTCATATCAGGGACAAGAATGCTTTATAAAGCCGACAAAACCACTTCTTTAGTCTATTAAATGTAACATGTTGTGTTAGATACTTAAGGATGCTGAGTCTCTATGTCCTTAAGTACTGCATATACATTCTAAAAGAAAAATGCAAAAATATGATAAAAAATCACAGACTTGTAGATGAGACAGAAAAATATCTTTATTGGGGGTGCACACCATTAATTGGCATGTCAAAAGGTTAGAATGGAAGGAAATCTTAGGTTAATAAAGGCATTACATGGAAAAAAATGTGATTGGGGCAAATTTTAAAGAATGAGTAAGATTCCGAGAAGGGGAAAGGGAGTAAATTTTGCAGACCTGCCTAGAGCCACATTATGGAGATGAAAAACACAGGGCCATTTGGAGAAATGCACAGAACAATTTGGCAAATTAAGGAGGTAAAAAAGCTAAACAATTAAAATTTAGTTTTTAGATCTAGATTATAAAGTTAGATTAGAGAGTTTGGGTTTTGTTTTTTAGAAAACGAAGAACCATTGGATAAAAAGAAGTAGGATACAGCCCTGGCTGGCGTAGCTCAGTGGATTGAGCGTGGGCTGCAAACCAAAGGGTCGCAGATTCGATTCCCAGTCAGGGCACATGCCTGGATTGCAGGCCAGGTCCCCAGTGGGGGCCACGTGAGAGGCAACCACATATTGATGTTTCTCTCTCTCTCTTTCTCCCTCCCTTCCCTGCTCTAAAAATAAAATAAATAAAATATTAAAAAAAGAAGTAGGATACAATTAGAGTTTTAAGTCTGTTTGTTACCGTCAGTTTAAGGAAAAGAGATACTTCAGCAAGAAGACTAGTTCATAGATACTAAAATAATTCAAGAGTAGGTTTATCAGGGCCTAGTACTGGTACTCTAGTGATGAGAAAAACGAGAAGACTTTGAGTGAGTCTGCGTAAAGACAGTAAGTAATATTGAAGGAGTAATTTTCTTTGAGGAGTGAATGGAAGAAGAGAAGGTTGCCTGATGACACAGTTTTTGGATTTGTGAGTCTGGGACAGTAAGGGTATCGGTAACAAAGAAAATCAAAGAAAAGGAAAACATTTTATGGGGTAAAAACAGATTCAGATAAATACAATGTATGAAGTTTTTGGAGGTTAAATTGAAGTGATGTTGAGATTCTATATTGCATGCACAATTAGGAATAATTCCCATAGGTATTTCATTTTATGAGATTTCTAGGATTCACACCATGTTCATGAATGAGGTAGAAAGATAACAGAAGGTGAAGGAGGAGGAGAAGGGGAGAGAGGGGCAGACAACAATGGCAGCCACTATGGTGGCAACTAAAGAGCCAGGTCAAATGCATTGGCAAAGTTAGTAATCAGAAAACCAGCGAACCAGTGACTGTCATGAGAACAAATGCTTGAACAGTGAATATTCACTGACCCCTCACATAGCAAGTTTAGAACTTCCCTGCATATTTCTCATTATTACTTTTACTGTGGAGTTCACAAACCAAGGATGTATCACCTTGAAACTCAATGTACAAAGTGCTGACACCATTCAGCATGAAATGCCTGGGGGATAATTTTTCAAAATTATATTTTTGAATATGGACAATACAAAACCGAGCAGTCAGTACCCAGTCTTTTCTCATCCTTTAATTGTTAGTGAGATTAAGCTGTCCTAATATGTAACATAACATCTTATGTGGGATGCCAGGGTAGGACTCTGCTTAATTGTAGATTCTGTTTGCGGTTGGTCTCCTGGTAGTCCCATTGCCAGGCACGCTGGGTTTGGCAGGTAGCTAGAGTGGTTAAGCAGGGTTTTATAAATGGAGGAACAGGGCTGATAAGCAATACCAGCCTTGTTTAGGTGCAGGGGTTTCCAACCTGAGGCCCATGGGCCACATGTTGCTCAGGAGGGCCCTGAATGCAGCCCAACACAAAAACATAAATTTACTGAAAATGTGATGAGGTTTTTTTTGTGATTACATGTCACAATGTATTTAATGTGTGGGCCAAGACAGCGCTTCTTCTTCCAGTGTGGCCCAGAGATGCCAAAAGGTTGGACACCCCTGGTTAGGGTTTGTTATTACATGGCAGACCTGCTGCAAAAAGCTTTGCATGCATTATCACATTGAATCTCAAAAAGCAACCCAATCAATATAAGAATAATTATTTCTACTTTGCAGACAGATAAACTGAGACTTAAAGAGATTAAATAAGCTGTTCAGTGTTTTCCTATGAGTGGCAGAGACAGAATTTAAATCCAGATCATTTGACCACGTAGCAAATGAATGACAGACTGCTCTCAGCAACCAGGCGCTGAGCCCAGCGGAATACATGTTTAATTATATGTGGTCCTTTGAACAAAGCATTTCTCCAAAGTGTGTCATCTGTATATATGGGTATATGAATAATGAACAGGACATCCGATCAGGCAAGTAGAGGGGCAGATTCATGCTATAGTGTGGAACTAACATACCAGTCCATTGGCATTGGGGCTTCCACAGGGTACGAGGACCCTGACACAGGAGGCCTGTGAATGGCCAACTCAAAAGCTATGTGTGGATGCCTTCAGAAATCAGAATGGGGCAAGGTCTGCAATCTCCTGGCAGTTTATTAAGAGGCCTCATTGCACAGTGGAAAATAGGAGGGAATTGATCCGTAAAGGAGGCCTTTATTCATTGGAAACTGAGAGTCTAGCACAGACTGTAGGTAACCACGAATGAAGATGATGCAATCTCACGTCACCCACTACAGTAAAAAGAGATAGCACATAAAAATTTCCACTGAGCCAAATCCTCTTGATCTGAAATGACACAGATGGGGAGAGAATGAGGGGAAGTGGCAGCCTATGAGAGAGGAGGTGTGTTACCCTGATGATATTTGCTGCACCAAATGAGAATGAGTAGTAATATTGATAAAGATAATGATAACTAATAGAACGTTAGAACTTATGTAAGTGAAAATCTTCAAGTTTTGATAGAAATAATTAAATAGAAAATGGTATCATATTAAAGTTATTGTTTCATATTTATATTGCAAAGCATAGAATTAGCATAAAGCAAAGAATTATCAGATGGTAGCAATGGATTATTCTACAACACAAACTCTAAAATTGCATGAAAAGGAGATTTAAGGAAAAAGAAACTGAGAAAAGTTACTAGTTTGGTTATCATGAAAACACTAGACACTCGAAACTCATTACATATTGAATCTCTAGTGAAACTTAGCCTAAAGAAGATTGGTCATTCCAAATACATGTGAAGAAACAGGGTAAGGATGTGAACACACTCTATGTACAGGTAGTTTCCTTCATATATGCTCCTAGCTCTCATGTCTCGCTTTGTTTATAGCATTTAATGAAATCCTCAAAACAGGTTTAACAAATTTAACAAATTTAACAAAACAGGTTAGTTTGAAAATATTTTGTCAAAATTAAATTGTTGGACTCGGATAGAAGTGAAAGTGTTAGTCCAAGATTTCAAAAAGGATAGAAATTTGTCATAAAGAAAATAAAGCTGGACTAAATGTCCTAGTGGGTTTATGGATTATAATGTGCACATAACTATCATTAAAATAGTTTTAATATTCATTTTAATTTGGGAATAATTAAAAATACAAAATGTTCAAGTATAATACAATAGACAATTCTGTACACACCACTGTATGGGTCTCATATTTTTTTTAAAAAAATTTAAATAAAAAATCCATTGTTTTTCATACACTCCTGTGATCAGGATGCAACTTTAAAGATTTGACAGGAAGCCATTGTTTTCTAGCTTCGTTGTAACGCTTATTTTCTGGGTGGTGCAGAAAGTAAAGACATGCCCTAATGATATGGTCTTAGGTGAGATGGCAGTGTGCTATGAACACAAAGTTCCTACTTAGCTTATTCCTTTCATAAGCAATCATAACCGCCATCCTGTAATTAGTATACTCTCATCTAATCTTTTGTGTATTCACGATATATATGCATTATACCCATGCAATAAAAGTGTATTTATCATTATTTTCTATTTTAATTCACTCAGAGAACATATGCTTTAAAAATATTAACCATGGTGCTTTCAAACATTTTTTTATGTTAAACTGTTTGGGTCTAGTTAATTTATTCTAAATGCCCTGTAGTATTTATGGTATTAAAACATAGTACTGTTGGTGGCAGCTGCAGAAGCTTCCAGCTGAACTGGGCCCACAGCTTCTTCACACAGTGATCGATGGCATTTGTGGCTGAACTTATCATCTCTGCCAGGATTATCAGAGTGCTTAGGATTCCACAGAATGGATACATGTTCTGAAAGTAATGACTAATTTTTTTCAAAGCTGTATTTGGTAAAAATTTATCTGATGGAGAGATATCTAGCAATTGAGTCCGTTGAATTCATTTAATCAAGAAGCGATCATGAAATGCTGGAAAATTAGCAAAGATGAAATTAATCAGGTTCTGTTGGAAGAAGTAGTTGATATTTCCTCTGCACAGCTAAGGGTTTTGACTGGCGGTTACAGCTTACACTTTCCAGTGACAACATTGCTACATTACAAACCCAACTTTTAAACCATCATGTCCATGTAAAAGAAAATGGTGAAGTCAAACTGTATTCTGTTGAAACGAGTAAAGAGCTGTAGACTCTAATAAATTCCTTGCAATAACTGGAAATGAGGAATACAAACATTATCAGATTCCACTGCTACCACTGATATGACAGAGTGAATGCTGTGTGTTCACAAAACCTGCAGTATTCTATAGGGCTGATCTGAGAAAGCTGCCAAGTTCAGATTACAAGGATAAAAATGTATTCAGCTTCTTTAAAGAACAGGAAATTATAGAGTTGACAGGAAATCAAGCTCCACTACTAATTGTCCATGTGACCGAGGATCAGTTCATAACTTCTTTGCATCAATTTCTTACCTATAAAAAGGAAGATGGTTTTCATACGTATGTCGTTGGTTTCTGGGAGGGTTGGATGAGCCAGTGAGTGCAAAGTGCTGAGAACAGCAGCAAGAACATAGCAAGTGCAAGCCGTTATTAGTATTATTAAACTGTCTTTGATAAAGTTGCCAATATTTTATGTGTAATATATTCCTTTATTGTTTGAAATGGCACTTCCCTTGTTACCAGAGTTTCTGCATCTTTTCTCATATTTATTGGCCATTCTTTTCCATTTATATTCTTTGCCCATTTTTTCTTTTATTTCCAGCTTTTTTCATTTATTTCTGAGTCATTTAGAAAATACTTGCAATTATTGATTATATACACAGCTTATTCTCCTCTCTGTGCTTTTTCTTTTTATTTTACTATTATAGTGTGTGTAGTTGCACAGGAGTTGTTCAACGTGATGTGAGATTGATCCATCTATACCATTATAATTTGTTTGTGACCCTCATTTTCTTACTCAAATCATGACAATTCTATTCTATAAACCTGTCTAAATTATTTAAGCTTTGCTGTTCATATTTGGGACTCAGGAATTTATTTTTACACATGGCATGAGATAGAATTCAATGTCTGTGTCCTTTACAAACACATGGTCAGTTTTCTCAATGGCACCCTTTTCTGTGCAGGTAAGTGACACAGAATCCTGTCGGGCACCAAACCCCCACTTGTGAATGTCCTGAGTTAGTTGTGTAGTGTATTCTAGGGATCCCTTTTTCTCATATCTGCACCAGAACCACGGTGTTTAATGACTTTTTGAAATTTTTATCGAGATGTAGTACAAATGGGAAAGGGCTCATTTGTAAGTATACCAACTACTAACTGTTCATGAGTTCTCAGATACAGAACATTACCAGAATCTTCCAGAAGCCCCATTCTTGCTTCTCTCCAATCACTGCTGACATTTTGCCCAAGGTGCTACTGATCAGATGTCTAACAGTGTAGATCAGGTTTACCTGTTTTTGTAGTTTATGTAAATGGTCACAGAGTATGTTCTCTTAAGTATATGATAGATTTATGTATCTGACAGATTCCACTCAATACTATATTTGTGAGATTTATCTAATTATGTCTTATAACTATAGATCATTTATTCTACTTTTAAACCTTCTTTTCCCCTATAATTTTAAATAACTTCAAACTTAGGGAAAATTTGCAGGCAAATAGTACAAACAACTTTTTCCCTCAACCATTTTCAAATAATTTGCTGGCACGTTGTCCCACCAATGTTGAAGACATGTACCGTGCATTTCTTACAAACAAAGGCATTCTCCTAACTTCCATACAACCACCAAAAAATAGTTGCCACTGATACACTGCTGTCACCTGATCCAGAGGCCTGTTCCAGTCTTTCCCGTTGTCCCCATAATGCCCAGGTAACCAAAGGCCCAGGCCGTCCTGCATGTGCCCCAGCCACTAGCCCCCTCAGTCCCCGATCTGGAGCAGTTCGGTCTTCTCTTGGACTTTCCAGCCTTGACATCTTTGAACAAACAGGCCAGTTATTTTGTAAAATAAAAATTATTTGCCTGATATCTCTTTCTGACTCAGAAGTCTTATCATTTCATTTATTCTAATGTAAATGACTTCATTAGAAAATCAGAAGAACTAAAAATACTGGCACTGAATCACCGTGGTAATCATCATAAATCACTGTCACAGAAGTTCAGTTAATTGCATCTTTGTTTCTCTGAGAAATTTTTAAATTCATACGCATTTTAGTGGCAACTGACTTCTATTCTGATTAAAAATTCTTTGTATTTTATGTGACTGAAATTAAATTTGAGAAATTGTATTTGATGTAAATTATCAGTTTCAGTTCACTTCATAGTTATTTATTAAACTGGATGTTTGTGAGTTGCTCTCCTGAAAGACAGCAGAATAATTTAAAGTCTGTGAACCTAGTAATGAAGGATCAAATGTAAGCCTCCATTTTATCATTATGATCGCTTGAAATGTGCTGAGAAGAGCATAATTTTAACAAATGTTTTGTAGTTACAAGTGAGGTTCAAAACTCAAGATAAATTCACTTCTGTGTTTTGGAAATAAGTCAGCTGAGTCATGCGGTCAAATATCCTGAAGCCTTTTCATGGAGATGTTGTCTTTGTGCTGCCTTGTTCCAGGTGTCCCAGCTCTACCTGAGCAGCACTGGGCAGACGTGGCCCTCTCTGCCACCTCACATCTTTTCCTGTGCGGAGAGAGCCTTCCACCAGCTGTTGCAGGAGCACCGACCCCAGTGCTTCATTCTCAGGTAAACCCACTGTGCCGCGAAGCCTGAGGGTTTGGCTGTGAAATTGTCCTCATTTATTACGGTTTACATCTGTTTACTTTCTCAGCAGTTTGCAGTCCAGCGTATCTTTGCAATAAGTACATTAGACTCCTTACAAAGAAGAAACATCTTTGTTGTTGAAAATAGCTTCAAGTGTGGCTGAATCGATATCAGCAAACTTAAGCTGAAACTCAGTTCATTCAGAAGATTTACAGCTCAGAACCAGAGTATTTTTGCTTTCAGACGTTAGAATAAAAGGTGGAAGAAAGGATCCCAGTATTAGTGAACCTATACCACAATTCTCCAAAATGTGGTGCTACCCAAAATGCAAAATAAAAATTATTAGCTTGTAAATACGGGTTTTCCCACCTGCTTCTAAGTATTTTGTGTTTGCTCATATTTCACCAAAATTATATACCACAAAGTATTTTTATGGAAATATAATGGTAACATTAGCTCATAAATATGAAGGTGCTTAGGAGGATGATTTATATTTGAGCAAAAATTCTTCACACCGAAAAACAAATACCACAGAATTAGAGGTGAAATGTGATGATGCATCGATAGAAGATTAAAGACATATTTAGGAGTTAAAATAAGATCTGCATTGAGAATTATGTTTTACACTAAGGGGAAACTTCTGAAAGAGGGGACTTCTGTGAGCAATCATAACTTTGCCTGAGTTCTGAGCCTTAGTGTTGGTTGAAAACTGACTGGGTGAATAAAACATTGCATGACTCTAGTCAAAGTGAAATGAAGGAGTATAAAGAAGGGAATCTGGAGAGAACCCAGACACATTTAAATATTTAAATAAGCATTATTTATATACTTTTACATTATTGATTTGATCAAATAATGTAATGGAGGATCAGATTTATGGGTTGCAAGTTATGTCCAGAAGAGTGTGCAAGTAAGTAGTTGTTTTCACACTTTTTCTGAAGTGTCCCCAGGATAAGAGAAGCACTGGAGAGTGGCCCCACCCATTTTGAGTCTAACAACTCTATTTTTATTTGCTTTATCCATTGTATTTTCCGGACTCACTGTAACAAAAAGGGAACACTTTTTAAAGCTTATGGGAGCGCGAGGAGTGCATGGTAGTGTTGACAATAGTAACAAGTAATATTTATTGAGAACTTACTAAGTGCTAGACCTTTACTAAATGCTTTCCATGTATTATCTTATTCACTGCTTTAGCAACCTTACGAGGTAGGTATTATTATTGTGACTACGTGACTGAGTATTAGAAGGGTTAACTATTAGTCCAGGGTCTTATAATTTGTAAATAGTGAATTGGGGACGTGAGCCCAATAGTGTGAATTAATAAATGGTGATTACAGTAATTTGTCTAGGATACAATATCTGGGCTGTGAGCCTAAGAGTCTCACTTCTGAGCACCAGCAAAGCTTAATCATTCTCGCAGCCAGACACCAGTGCAGGGCAGGTTCCCTGCTGCTGTCCTGGCAAGGCTTTCAACAGCCGCCTCCACTTTCCCCTAAAATGATGGCCACAAATCCATGGATTTACCTAAGTTATTGTTGAATCCACTTAATTTTGTGAAAGATATTGGTATCTAGTGAAGCTTTGAGGAACCAATGGTTTCATATCCTTTGGAAGTCTGCTTATTATAGAGCTCACAATGTCTAGTGAGTTTTCCATAAAGATTTCTACATGCGTTGCTGGTGGAGTTTTTTCCCAGTTAGGAATTGTTAATATTCTGCAAAACTAGTATCCCTTTGAGATATTTTTAAAGGCTAAGACATCACGTATCAACCATTTCTTCTGAAAAACATGATTTCTTTATTAAGTTTGAAGAGGGTATCACCTGGTGCTCGTATCCAGAATTGAAGAACAAATCTGTGATCACAAGAACTTATTACAGTCATTCTCTGTCTTCTTTCAAGATTAGTGTCTTTATGTAGCTTCTTAACCTCCTTGATTGTCTTGACAAATCTAAAGATTTCCTACATTTATACTAATACATTAAAATTAGTAAATTTAGAACTCAACTAAGTACACTGCTTGAAGTTCATTTATTCAGTGTCTACTGTGTCCCATAACTAGTATAAGCATAGACAATTTTTAAAGAAATTTTTTAAAAGATTTTATTTATTTATTTTTAGAGGGGAAGGGAAGGAGAAAGAAAGGAAGAGAAACATCAGTATATGGTTGTCTCTCATGCACCCCCTACTGGGGACCTGGCCCACAACCCAGGCATGTGCCCTGACTGGGAGTCAAACCAG
This sequence comes from Micronycteris hirsuta, assembly GCA_004026765.1. Lineage (NCBI taxonomy): Eukaryota > Metazoa > Chordata > Mammalia > Chiroptera > Phyllostomidae > Micronycteris > Micronycteris hirsuta. The sequence goes on along the minus strand of PVJI01012530.1, from coordinate 38,509 downwards.
TGACCCCTTGCTTTGCAGGACAGCACTCAATCCACTGAGCCACACGAGCCAGGGCACTTTTTTTAAGATTTGGGGATGAAAACATACATTCCTGGAATAGATGTCCTGCAACTTAATACTAGGTCTGAAAAAATTTTTATTTCCAAATTTTTATTTTATTTTTTAATTTTGTTGTTAATTATAGGCCCTGGTGGCACAGTAGGCTTCATCTTGAAGAAAGGTTTTTAATAAATTTTAAATCTTTCTCCTGGGCTGTAACTGGCATTCTGGAGTCCACCATGATCTACCTTACCTTGGACTTCCTAAGGGCCTTAAAACCTAGATGGTTTTAACTAACTGTTCAAACATGTGTGAAAAATATCCATCATCCTAACTGTGTGCTGAGCAAACCTAAATTAATATTATTTCTGTACATGCACGTACCTTGTGAAATAAGCAGTACAGGGTTGGCCTCTGTCGTCTACAGGTTTAGCGGACAAGGCTGATCAAGTAAACTTAAGAATGTTTATGGGCCCATGATTGGCACAACCTAAAATTTCTGGTCAATTTATAATCTAATCATGAACTTGGGTTTTGAGATCAAAAGTGTTTCTTGAAGAAGTTGAACTCAAAATGTTAGTGTTAATGTGATCATCTGTGGATGATCCCATTAAGCCTACATAATCCATTTTCCTTTTCTTTTATTTCCTTGTGTTTTACTCGGTTTAAATGAAGTGTAGCCATTTTGAGATTTTAGGAGATGGTTAGAATGTTTTTGATTTTAGCCGTCATTTTCACTACTCCTACTCTGGCAATCAAACACAGTGAGCGCAGTGGTGGGAGCAGAGAGCGGGTCGCACAGGACCACCAGGTCAGCCCCGTGCCGTCACAGGCCTCTGTGTCTTCATATTCAGAGACTGTTTCTGCCTCAGCCACTGCTCTGCACTTGCCACCTATTTCAGATTGCTTAATAGAAGCTTCAGGAATATTTATGGAATATTTAATGCTAAATAAATGCTACCTTCTCCAAGAATCAGCTCAACTTCCACCTCATTGAGAAGTCTTCCCTGGCCCTCTCTGCGGGATGTACCTGCTCCTTCACCTGTGGGTGTGTGGCTTGCTGTGCCCCACTGTGTACGAATTATGCATCATTTATGTACTTGGTGTTCACTCGAGAGTATCCCCACTTAGCAAAGGGAGCAGTGTTTTTCACCTCTTTACTCCTCTAGCCTATGGCACATATAGACCCTCAGTGACTTACATTTGAAAGAATATGCAATATTTTAAAAAGAAAAATGGTATTTTCAAGATATATACCTGAGTGAATACAAGCAAAATTTCTGTCAAAAGAAGATTCATGAAATATCTAATTATTTTTCTGTATAATAGAATGTTTGTAGTAGTAGATATAATTGCAGAATTAAATTTCCATCTTGAGAGATCTATGTTGCTTCTCTGAAACTAGAAGGTTAAAAGAAAAGGTCTTTGAACTGAGAAAATGAGCTGCGTGTCTTGTGCGGTCACTGTCACCTGCTGGGCTGAGGATGCTGGGGAAGCTGTTCCAAAAGCAGTTAAAGTGTTTACAGTCACTGTGTTTACAGTCACTGTGTTTACAGTCACGAGGGGAGGAAAAGCGTTTGTTAACAACTTGAGACCTGAATAGAATAGTTAAGTTCAGCTTCTTTTCTGGCAAATGCTCTTTCTTTAATCAAATTTATTAGAACAAAGGTCAAGAGAGAAAACTGAGAAAACAGTAGTAAAGACCTTTATATATATTTAATTTTTAGCTAATAGATAAAAGACTATTTTTATAAGTATTCTGTTGGGATACAGTAAAAACTTTTTTTTATATCAGACCACTTTGGTATAGTAACTATTGTACTGGAATTTTATGTTAACTCTATATTGTCTAATTTCAGGAGTATAATATAGTTATTATATATGTATATGTGCATATACATATATATGCACAAACACCTTGGAGATATCAAAAGTATTCTCATTAAAAATAACAAGTGTAGTTAGTGCTTGCTTCTAGGTTAAGGGAAAATGGGAAATATGAGCTGTGAGAACAGAAGCAACTTCCAGAGGAAATGGGCCATTTTAGGGTCTGCTGAGTCTCAGCACTTCATTCACCTGCTCACATTGGACCATTTCACCAACTTGGTTTTAGCAGCTGCACACTCTCTGTCCATTCAGGAGACAAGAGAAGGAAGGCTCAGAAAGATGTAATGACTTTCCCAGGCAAGATATAATGGTTTTGGGGGGAGGGTGCGGAAGGATTTAACAAGGCCAAGCCAGGTAGCTCTAGAATGCACGTACCTGCAGTGCAGAGGGCTGTCACCTTGGTGGCACCTCGATTACTTCCATTTCCAAAGTTGAAGACAACTGGATACTGTCTTTCTTTTCTGCCTAATACCCTTGGCAGTAATTCACCTATGTTACTTGGTTCTTCACTGTAAGATATCAGATGGCAGAGGTTGCATCATATTCATTTGTAGTTCCAGTGTCTGAAAACCTGACATAGTGTTCAGATAGGGTACCTGACATAGTACACATTTGCTAAATATTCTGAATGAATGGATCAAATTGAAGAGTAAAATGATACCATGAACTCATTAAAAGTTATATTGTTTCCTACCTTCATTGTACCTGAGAATTGTCTGTGGTTATTAATTTTTTTACTACATGTTCCAAAATAGTAAACTTGTATGTTTTTTTTGTTTGTTTTCTTTAGTGGAGAAAGAGGATCGGGAAAGACTGAAGCCAGCAAACAAATAATGAGGCACCTAACCTGTAGGTCTGGAAGCAGCAGGCCTATATTTGATTCCAAATTTAAATATGTAAGTTTCTTATTGACTTTGAAAATATGTGAATCAAGAAAAATATCATTTTAAAATAGAGTGACATCATAATATACCATATGTTTGACCATAAGTTGGTCAAAATTTGTGAAAATAAAAAAGATTGAAGTTTAGTATAAATTAATAATGTTCAAGTGATATTTCCTAATATAATATATTTAAAATATTTTGAACATACTCTCTTTTCATATGTCAGAACAGTTGGATTAAGGCAGGTAATTTAGTTACAAGTGATTGTTAATACAGAAAGTGCCACTTTGGTGTGTAGATGCCTTTGGCAGGGCTGACCCGGTCAGCAATCTTGGGGAGGGGGATTATTGAAAGCTGATAATAAAGTGTCAATGTATGTAAAAGAATTGACAACAGGAAACCTTAAAAACATTGATGAGCAGGAAGTAAATCTTTAACCCAAGCCAAAAACACATTAACTTTATATGTCAAAACTTATGTCCAGTGTCTCACACATGTAAGAAGAGTATGTTTTGTTAAAAATAAATCAACATGCTCTATCTAACAAGCAAGAAGATGAAGTCCCTATATGCTATGTCGTTTCCTTGATCAACAAAAACACATCACACATCACAGGCCATGTTGCAGCAGCACACACCTTCCTGGTGCGTGTTTCTAAGTGAGGCATTGCAAATACAAGGACGCCGTCGTAAATTTACACAGCTCGCTCCTCCTGCACAGGCCTCGCTGCACACGCCTCTGCAGAATCACACCTGCATGTCATTCAGCAATTGTGTACAGGTCTGATTACATTTGAATTAAACAGTCGCTATTATCTGAGAGCATTGCTTAAAACAGTGCCATCCAAAGGTTCACACACCTTACAAACCTAGAAATGAACTGCAGAATGGAATTGTGCTGTTTGTGTTTGGTTTTGTTCCACTGGCCCTTTCTACCTTGTGCCTGCAGGTCAGAATTATTTCTGCCATGGTATTGTTTACGTGGGAATATTCTGGAAATTTAGTATTGGATTCCTCACTTAGAAATGAGAGGAACTTACATTTAACTAGTAGATTAATGTTCTTTCCTTATATTTTCTACTTTTCAATAAGAAGTGCTTAAACAACTAAATTCGCTTTTATGGATTTCCAACCATGTGCCTGATTCTGGAGGTTTCTTTCTTTATGAAGACTACATAATAAATCATACTGCAGTGTGTCCATGGCATCATATGTATTCATTAATGACTTTACTTTATAGCCATTTATTAAGCTCAACCTATAAATTGAGCATCTGCATAATTCTACAGCACAGCTTAAAATAATTGAACATTTTAGGTTGATTTGGAAAGAATAGTATAAAAGATCTTCGTTCAGATATTGTAATATGATGACTCTTCATAGTTAAGGATTAGAGAATGTATAAAACAACAGTTATAAAATAGATTCAGGCTAACTAATAAAATAAAAGGATATACTGACTTAATTATATTGACAAACAACAATAGACTCTACTATAAATTATAGACTAAAACAATAATTTATTAAAATAATCCTTTGAGAAAGAGCAGGCTATATAATTTTTAAAGTGCATTTTAGATTACGTAAATTGGCTTTGCATTTTAGCTTAAGTGAATACATTCTAAGTAGCATTTCTTTGGATAAGAGGTTCTAACTCTCCAAAATTAATTAGAATCTTGGAATGAATATTATACTATCAATGTAAGTTTTAAGTAAAACTATTTCTAATTCATTTTTTATTTTTAAAATATATTTTATTGATTATGCTTTTACAGTTGTTCCATTTTTCCCCCTTTATTCCCCTCTGCCCTGCACCTGCCTCCCACCCTCATTCCCCCACCTTAGTTCATATCCATGGGTCGTGCATGTAAGTTCTTTGGCTTCTACATTTCCTATACTATTCTTAACCTCCACCTGTCTATTTTGTACCTACTATTTATGTTTCTTATTCCCTGTACCTTTTCCCTCTTTCTCCCCCCTCATTCTTCCCAATGATAACCCTCCATGTGATCTCCATTTCTGTGAATCTGTTCCTGTTCTTTTTGTTTCCTTAGTTTGTTTTAGGTTTTTTAGGTTCATTTGTTAATAGCTATGAGTTTGTTTTCATTTCACTGGTCATAGTTTTTTATCTTTTCCTTGGATAAATCCCTTTAATATTTCATATAATAAAGGCTTGGTGATGGTGAATTCCTTTAGCTTGGCCTTATTTGGGAAGCACTTTATCTGCCCTTCCATTCTAGATGATAGCTTTGCTGGATAGAGTAACCTTGGATGTGGGTCCTTGCCTTTTATGAGTTGGAATACCTCTTTCCAGCCTCTTCTTGCCTGTAAGGTTTCTTTTGAGAAATCAGCTGATAGTCTTATGGAACTTCTTTGTAGGTAACTCTCTCCTTTTCTCTTTCTCCTTTTAAGATTCTCTCCTTATCTTTCATCTTGGGTAACTTAATTATGATGGGTCTTGGTGTGTTTCTTCTTGGATCCAATTTCTTTGGGACTCTCTGAGCTTCCTGGACTTCCTGGAATCCTATTTTCTTTGCCAGATTGGGGAAGTTCTCCTTCATTATGTTTTCAAATAAGTTTCAATTTCTTGCTTTTCCTCTTCTCCTTCTGGCACCCCTATGATTCAGATGTTGGAATGTTTAAAGTTGTCCTGGAGGTTCATTTTTTTTTAATTCTTTGTTTCTTCATTCTGTTCTGGTTGAATGTTTATTTCTTCTGTCTGCTCCAAGCTGTTGATTTGGGTCCCAGGTTCCCTGTGCATTTTCCTTTATTTCACTTTGTACTCTTCATCTTAGGCTTCATTTCTCTCTTCATTTTGTGACCTAACTCAATAAATTCTGTGAGCACCCTGATTACCAGTGTTTTGAACTCTTCATCTGATAGGTTGGCTATCTCCTCATTACTTAGTTCTTTTTCTGGAGTTTTTATCTTTTCTTTCATTTGGGCTATATTTCTTTGTCTCAGCACATGTCTTACATTGTCAGGGGCAGGGCCTTAGGTATTCAACGGGTGGGGCAACGCTCTTCACTGTGTTGGGCTGCTGTCTGTGGGGAAATAGTCAGAGAGGGAACAATGCCACTTGCTCAGCTCTCACCCCACTTTCCGTCACTTCCCTCCCTTCCCACAACTGGATTCTGTGCTTTCAGGTGCTGACTCCCAGCTGGGTTGGGTTGTGTGCACGAATGTGGGACCGCCCAGTCAACCAGCCCCAGCCTCACTCGCAAGGTCTGCTGCCTTGGTGCGTGTCTGTCCCAGCTGCCCCTGTCTGCCCCTTTTACCAGTCTGGATGGATTTTCTTTAACTCCTTGGTTGTCAGACTTTTATGCAGTTTGATTTTCCAGCAGTTCTGATTGTTTTTGTCTTTAAGTTGGTTGTTATCCTTCTTTTGGTTATGCGAGGAAGACCTCCATCTTGGCTGGATGTCTGAAAGTTATTCTTATTAGAAGTTAACAAAGAATAAATAGTGAAAGAGTGGTAGGGACACACAAGGAAGGACACATTGAAAAGGTCTTCAGCTGGGAATCGTGTAGAGGCTGAGGAGTAGAGAATATTTTCCCTGCCGTTTCCATCAAAGGCATAATTAAAGATGTATAAATAAAACTCACAATATGGAGTATGTGGGGAAAAGAGAAAATGAAGGTGTGTGGGAGGAAGTTGGAAATTTATAAGTTTCATGCAGTCATAGTAAACAGTACTCTCTCTGAAGGGGGTACAGAGAGGAGGAGAAAGAGATTCAGCTGATATCTGGAAGGTGAGGGAGAACCCTGAGCTGCAGAGATGATTTTAGTAATTTTATGTAGGTAATACATGTATACTTTAGAGACACATAGCTGTGATATTTCTGAATTTTAGTCTTACACGTCTATTGCCCCATCTTAAAAGTCTGCGTAGGTTTACATTCTGCCTCTGTGCAGTGGGCTTCTGAGTGTGCCTTACACAGTGGGGGCAGGAGTGGTTGAGTCCTATCATCGTTGTTCATGCTTTTGTTCCCTGTATAATTTCAAAACAGGTAAACTCAGGTTAGAAGAGTGTTGTTTATAATCCCTGTAGTTGAATTTCAATCAGTGGAAGCAGGATTTTCCATGGCAGTAGGTTTATTGGAACATAAAAGTCATGTTTGTTTTTGCCTGAGACTTTTTAGTAATTCTGGAACAATTGAGTTTCAACTTTAAGAAACATTCAGTTTCATTCAAATTACTTAAACATTTAGTGGGCAACTGGTCCCACAAGTCAGATACGGTCAAATTATTCAAACCATTATTTTGTAGTGAGGGGGCCACAAGTTTTTGCTTTTAGAAAATTCAACAGGTTAACTACTACCATGGTAATAGTGCATAACTTTTAGTGGAATAATTATTAACATTTTATAGCAAAAAAAAAAAAATACCATACAGTGCAAATAGAAAAAATCATGCCAATAAAATCTGAATCAGTAAGTACTAAGGAAATTTATACTTACTTACTTTTGCCAGAATTTTTTAATTTAAAATTTTATTATTGTACAACATTCTCATTTTGTTTCAAAGTCAAGTTGAATGGTGAATTATCTTTTATTGGCATTTTCTTGGTATTTCTCTTAGCATACTTGTTTGGTGCCACCTACTGGCCAAGTTGCTAATTAAAGATTAAAAACGACTGGTTATTTCAAGTTAATTTTGAATGATGAACCTGAATTGCATAGTGAAAAAATGCCATGTGAATATTTATATTTTGCTTAATGGTGTTAGTTTATGCCTTGTATGTGCTATTTATTGTTACTCAAGCAGTAATAGCTCTTGATGCAGTGCTTAAACACATTAATTCCACAGAACGATTATTTGGGTTGAGATCCCAGCTTCACTATTTGCAAAATCAGAACTTTGGGAAACTTACTTAATTTCTCAATTTTCTTTTCTGTAAAATAGTAGGTTAGCTGTGAGGATTAAAAGAAACATATGTCCACACATACACATATACATGTATATATGAATAACTTTACATATATGTAATTTTATTATAAAGAGACTTAAATCATAGAGTTTTTGTAAAGATTTAGTATATGTTTCTTTCCAAAAGATCAACCTTCCAAAATGGGTGTTTTAATATATTTCACTATTATTACAACTCTTAACACTTAACATCAAAATGTTTCATAATCATTCAAAATATAAACTACTTCCAGGTGAATTGAATGACTTTATCTAGCAGTAACCAGGAAATTTAAAACTAGGAGCAAAGTTTGTTTTTTTATTTAGATTAAAATTCTCAAAAATATTGTCACCAGAATTATCATAAGTAACTACCACCCTGTGTATCAATAAGTATCGATATTGCTGGGCTCCCTCTTGTGGCTGATGCAGAAACTGTGTGTAACATTATTTGCATCTGGAAAGAGAAAAACAACTTCGACTTTACAGATTTTCAGGCAGTTTGGAGAATAGGTTGGTCATACTCATTGTTACAGGCACAATAAATTATGAGAATAAATAGTGTTTGTTGTATAATCAGTGTTTATAGAAACACATCAAGATAATTTCAGATGCCAGGTTGATCTGAGGAGCTTTTTTTAAATTACTTTATTGTTGTTCAATTATAGTGAGGAGCTTTTTTCACAGCATCTTAACGCCCCAGACTCCTCACTTCTGGAAGAGAAGATGGGGGATAGAAATATAGCACACAGCCTCACCTAGAATTCTTACTCTTGTTTCTGGGGGAGAGAACGGTCGGCAGGGAGCAAGGACCGGGCAAAGGGAGGGTAACAGTGGCTCAGGGTTGAAAAGAGTGTGTAAAGTAAGAGTTAAAAGCAGGCTAAAATCCAGTGTTTAAGTGAATTTATTACTTTTAAAAGATGTTCTCTCATTTATATTAGCTTTAATTTCTTCCCTCCAAAGCTACAACAACATACACATGTATGATTTTCTCTTTAGACATTTTATCTGGCTGTACATTTTCTACACATACATACCTGTGATGAAGTTAAATTTACAAATTATGCAGAGTAAGAGGTTAACAAAAATGATAATAAAATAAAACAATAATAACAATATGTCATAATAAAAGTTATGTGAATGTAGAATCATTAAGTAAACTAAGGGTTACTTGAACTAGCACTTTGATGCCTCCACAGTGGATTTGATAATCAAGACGGCGGGTAAGTGACTACCAGGCATGTAGCTGGACACGCCAGACAAAGGGACATGCTGGACAAAGGGGTGATTCACTTTCTGGGTGGAACGGAGTGAGGCAGCACAAGATTGCATCGTGTTACTCAGAATAGTGTGCAATGTAAAACTTATGTTTGCTTATTTCTGGAATTCTCTGTTAATATTTTGCACCATGGCTGACCACAGGTGAGTGAAACTGTGGAAAGCAAAACCACAGACGAGAGGCACTGCTGCAGTTGGCAGCTGGGGAGAGTGAACTCAAAAATCCAGTATGGCATTACACGAACAATAGGGAACCTCTTAGATAATGGACTGCTTCCTGTATCATTGCTATTCTCTAATTTTACATAAAAAGAAAAGAACTGAGTATTCAATAAATGGTTCTCTTTTACTATAGGTCATGTGCATTTTAGAAGCCTTTGGACATGCAAAGACAACTCTTAATGATCTGTCCAGTTGCTTTATAAAGTATTTCGAACTACACTTCTGTGAGAAGAAAAAGCACTTAGCTGGAGGTAAGTTCAAAATTCACACAGGGAGATCTCACTTGCTGCCAGAAGAGGGCAGAGAAACACCAAGCATAGCGGGAATGAGCATTGTGTGTACTCTGTGTGTGTCTGAATGTGCACACGTGTGCATGTTCACAGGCATATCTGAGATATCAGGTTATGAGTGCTAAAAATATTTTGAATTAAAAAATGTTTTGAAATGCAAAGTGAACTTTTTAAAATGATTACTGTACAAACTGTATAATAAGGAGCCAAACCAAAAAGAGCTGAAATGAATCATATTTGCTGAACATAGAAATGAACTCAAATAATTAAAATTATGACTTGAGTATATAATTTCTTCAAACAACACACACTAAAATCTATTTTAAACAAAATGGAATTTATACTTTTAGAATGATTGAATTAAAATAAAACACCAAAATAATCACCCAACTAAACCCAAAGAGAACTGTTTCTTATTTGGTTTAAATACTTAATGAAAATCCTCTATTTTAAACTCAACTAATTTAGAATTTTACATCTAGAATTTTACATCTTTCTAATAAAAATAGATTATCGGTGCAAATTAAGAATATAAATATAATTGTATGTGGATTGCCTAATCTACTTAGAGAAATCGACTATTTTAAAAACTTTTATTTTATTTTTAAAAATTGTAAAGATTTTATTTATTTATTTTAGAGAGAGGGAAAGGGAGGGAAAAGGGATGAGAAACATCAATGTACGAGAGACACATCGATTGGTTGCCTCCCGCACAGACCCAACTGGGGGCCTGGCCGCACCCCAGGCATGTGCCCTGGCTGGAAATCAAACCAGCGACCTTTTGGTTCACAGGCCAGTGCTCAATCCACTGAGCCATACCAGCCAGGGCTAAAAACTTTTATAAAGTCTGATAGCACACAAACATTTGCTAATTTCAGCAATTTTTGAAAGATAATTTTATTTGGTGTTTTCAAGTTACTCTACCATCCCTTCAGGAAATAAAAGTTTTGACCATAATTTACAAACAAAAACTGTATTTTACAGTAAGTATATCTAATGTTTACTAAGTGAAATTTGGTTAAAAATTCATAAAGGGGGTAAAATAATTTTAGATATTGAGATTGGACGCTTAAATTCTACAATAGGAAAGCGTTTTGTTGTTTTGTTTGTTTGGGTTTTGGTTTTGGTTTTAATCCATGGCTGAGATCTGCTGTTTTAGGAAGACCTCAGAGAGGCATGTCTTGAGGCTCAAATGTCTTTATGTCGTGGTTTTATGACACCCCAGTGGGACTGTCCCTCCAAGTAAAAGGCGCAGCCTGGACACTTTGTGACCATAATTTCCCCCTGAGCTTTCAGGGAGCAGTGGTCAGAGCCGTGGCGGTTAAGGGGGTAGGAAGTCCCCAAAGCAGCGAGTTTCAGCCCCCTGTCATCTGGCGTAACCCAAAGGGAAGCTCCATGGGGGTGCTTTGGAGCTTGTTAGAATGGAGACTCTCAGGCCCAACCACAGGCCTGCCGATGGGAGCCATGCTTCAACAAGAATCCCAGGAGATTTGTGCGAACAACTGAAGTTTGAGAGGCGTTCTTCTCTGAGTGGCCAGCCCAATCCGAGGACAGCTGGCCACTCGAGTTTGGCACGGAGGAGAAGTCACTTGTCTGGAGCATCACTTGGCATGACTTTCTCTTCTTTCCGTTTGATACTCCCTTTACCAAGGCCAACATACCCTGACTGGCTCTGAAGATCTTATCCATTACTATTTTTCCTGGGCAGAATTTAAATGTCCTCTTTCTCAGGAATGTTAATTTAGAAACTAACTGCATACACATGTTAAAAAAAAAAGAACTGGAAAACACTGAAGTGAGCAGTTCTATTCATCAGCAGTGTCTATTAGCACTCAGTCCCACACAGCTTTGGCATAATCAAATCCACAGACACCTCTCAGGCGGCTTCTGCAGGCACACACTGTGACACAGTGACGATAAATACTCATGAAGGGGAACCCGAGGCTCTTCAGGATTCTGGAATGCCCTGAGAATTGTTACGGAGCGATGAGCATAAATTCAGTATACTCTGAGCGTGGTGCATAATTGAATTTACCCTCCTCTTAGGAAAATGGACACCCAGGCACTCTCCACATTTCTCCACTTTCCTCATTGTTTTTCTTATCTTTCTGTTCTCCTCATTAGACCCCTTAATTTAGTTCCTCTCACCTACCTTTGTTGGGTAGTTTCTTCCTGCATTCTTTTAAAATTCTGGCAAAATGATTTTGTGGTGTTTTTCACAGTTTTTGAAATTCTGAGAATAAAAGAACTATAAAAATACTAACACATAAAAACAACAAATAAATAAAAGCCAGTGCCGAGACTACAGGAACAGAAGCAGAATGCCCACAACGTGGCGGCTGGAGAAGTCTGAGGGTGGCAGACTGGGCATTCAGTTCTTTGTTTCCCGTGTTTAAGAATAAAAATAAAGAATGTATTTAGAGAACGTTATCAAGAAAGTTAAAATTGAAATGCCACAAGTTTGGAATGAGCTTTGAAGAAACGAAACATGTTTACACTGAAAAGGAAGAGACTCAAGGGAAACATGACAAGCGGCTTCAAATATCTGCTGCTGTGGAAAGGCTCGTGCATACAAAGATTTATTGTGCATATTATCAAAAGTTGGTAAAGGTTTCAGAGAAGGAATATCTTCACTTAATCACAAGAACCTCCCACTTTACTTCACCGTGATTGCAAAGTACTCTCTCACCCTGATGCTGGATGCCTGCAAGGAGGATGAAGAGCGGGCACCTCACGTCTAAAAGTAGTCTGCCCCGAGGTAGGACACCTGGACTGCAGTATCCTAAAGATGCTACCTACCACTTCACATCCTCTGAGTCCAAAAGGACTGGATGGCTTTTATTGTCTCCTGCTGTCAGCATAGAATAAACATAGTCGGTATGAGAATGTGACATAGTGTATTACTGCCCAGGAGTTTTTAGGATGTAAGTCCATTGATGGCAGAGATCTTGCCTGTCCTGGTTTACAGTAGGCACACGTTAAGTGTCTGTTGGGTTAATGACTGTAAGGAATGGCATTGTAAAGGGAACAATAAAGTGAAGCAGTCATTACTCAGTTCAAGGAAATTGCGAAAAGCCATCATGAACTCATTCATGCCAATGAAGGACACATGACTGAGAGTGTGAAATAGGTAAAGGTTACCAATAATTAACTCTGGATTAGTTTCTAAATCAGAGCCAATGGGGCAGAGCTAATTATTAACTTATTCATTATTAGAATTTGTGTATGCTAAGAATAGGACTTTTTTTTTTATTTTCTTAGAGCACTTCATCATGTTGGAATGGGCAGAGCAGGAAAATATGCTGGCAGGCCTACAAAGGGAAGAAGACCCAGAGTCCACATGTAAAACATGAAGAATATCTGGCTTCTTATCTTTTCTGTGCCCTGAGGACATATTTAAGTGGCAGTTGGAATTTACTAACAATTGGAAATGTCTCCCAATAAATATATAGTATCTGCTTAGGGAACTTAAACCTTAGAGTTAACACAAATGAGATGGAAAATATATTAAGGCTTTTACCTTGTCTTTTTTCAACTCTTGATTTTAAAAACAAAACAAAAGACAGTCTTTACCTTCATCATTATCAGCATCAATTATCCTTAGTATTGTACTCTCAATTGGACTATGTTTCAAAAGTTTCAAAGAACTTGAATTGATCTTATGGCATCTTTTAGTGCAAACAACCTGGGCTTTGGAGATAAGTCTCTTGGGTTTAAATGTAAAAAAGGATTGCAACAGAGATTAAAGGAGATAATGTGTGAAAAGCACCTAGCGCAGTGCCTGCGGTACAGCAGGGACTTCCAGTCATGGTGCCTCCCTTTGGAGTACACAGGAAGCCTGGGGCCTTGGTGTATTCTAATCATTTACTGATGGGCAAAGAGAAGTTAAGCGGGACACAGAGATTGGCAATGTCACATTCAGGACTAGTCCCCATACTTTGGACTCCTAGTTGAGGGACCTTTTATTCACTCCTCCCCTAGCATTAATGTTCATTAATAATGAAGTCAAAATAAATGCATTAAGTGTGAAAGAGAATATTTGGCTATATTATTAATCAATAATGCCCTTTTGGTGATTGCTAATGGAAGGCATGATGGGACTTTCGGGAACAGGTCATACTTTACAGCTAGATGAGTGGGGCAGGGTGAGAGTTGGGGCTGGAAATTTCTAGAAGTCAAAAGGGCAATGAAGGTAGGCATTTGTTTTCCTTGAAGGAGAGGGAAGTTTATATCCTCTACTTTATTTCATATTGAAAAAAAATCAGAGCTCCATAAAGTACTTTTCCTACATAGTATGTTATACATAATCTGCAAACATATATTTTACGTTACCAACACTTTTTGAGAAACAAATATTTTTACATAGATTACTGAAAAGATACAGAGTCACAAGTATACATCTAGTCAAGATTATTTCTGACATAAAAGATCTCAAATAGAAATTTGAATTTTTGGTTTGTTTTGTGTTTTCTTCCATCTAAAGCTACTTCAAGATACATATTTTTAAAAACCCTATTGATCAGAATCATGCTAATTTACAGCAATTTTGTTCACTGTTGGAGGTGCAGTAACTAGGATGATTAGTAATTATACTATTTTTGAATTTATTTATTTATTTGAAAGATTTTATTTATTTATTTCTAAACAGCAGAGAAGGGAGGGAGAAAGAGAGGGAGAGAAACATCAATGTGTATTTGCCTACTGGTGGCACCCCCTACTGGCGGCCCGCAACCCAGGCATGTGCCCTGATTGGGAATCGAACCAGCAATACTGGTTCACAGGCTGGTGCTCAATTCACTGAGTCACACCAGCCAGGGTTGTTTTTGAATTTAGATGAAAGGTATTAAAGTTAGTCTTTGGTGTGGAATTGGATTAGGTTTGAACACTACTTTAAATTTGAGCTTATGTGTTGGCTGGGAGAAGTGGGTATATGGTCAGCCATTTCTCTGAGCATAGAAGCATGATGGTCAGAAGGTCACCGCTCAGCCCTCCATTCTCAGCTGATATTTCTTTAGTTCATGACTAGACAATAACAGAAGAGAACAACTATGGCAGTTTACTTCCTGTGTATATAGATTTTTAAAAATATTCTCTTGATCAGTTAATTACTTTATGGTTAATATTATTAAAATGAAATTTTTTCAGCAAATTATTTTCTTAGGAAGGCAAAAAATGAAATAAAATTTAATAATTAAGATCTCAACTAGAAGTTACCTGTCACCTGACTGAATACACGTGAAGAAAAGGAAAAGAAACTACACTACTTCCTCCTCACTTTAAACTCAACTTTGGGCTTTAACGCCATGAATTAAAAGGGTATTTTGAAAATGTCTTTTTTATATACTTATGACACATTTTCTAAAAGGTGTCTAATATTACATTTCTTAATAATGTTCATTAATTTTGAGATTTTTTTTAAACACTGATAATCATACTATTTGGCTAAATTGACCATATACAATATTTGTAACAGACACAGCACTGTAATGGGGGTTTAATTCATTCAAGTAGATTTTCTGTATAAAACAAAGTTGAGACACCTAACATTTTTGCTTTTAGAGGCTGAGCTCTAGGATAATTATTAGCAGACTCATTACATAAAGTGTAATTTATAAAGTTCAAATGTAGGGAATAACTAAATCCATTTTTCTTCCTAAGAACTGCTAACTTTTGATCCCCCCCCAAAATTATTGACCATTAATTCTTGAATCAAAATGGAAAACTACAGTAATCCACAGTTGCATTCAAAATTCAAATAATGATTTACTCATATTTACTCATAATGATCAGAATGAACTTAAATTTAATTGAAAAGAATCCTTAGGAAGCAGGAAGATTTTCTGCATTCCAAACATATAGCCCTAAATTCTGATAACACTAACTTCTGAATTGCCAGCCCTGTCTCTGAGGCAAAATCATGGTTCTCATCCCTACGTAGCATACTTTTGTCATTTTTCAGCTATTGTGAGATAAATGTCAACCACACGTATTTATGATGTGGGTTTCTTGTTTGTTTTTGTAATATTTAAAGACAGAGGACCAAAATAATGCATATTAGGTATGAGTCCTACCACTGGATCCACGAGACCACACTGCACTAGCAGGACGAACGGCCGCTGTTCACACTGGGCATGCGTTACTTTACAGACGCATCACTTACCTCACTCCCTCACAGAAATGTGAACTTCATTGTTGAAGCATCTGTTTCGTTATCTATCATTATACTATAAATCATGATTCAACTCCTTTTTATAATTTCCGAAAGTGTTCTAGCATGCATCCTATGTATTAAATTGCATCTGCATAAATTCAAGTCATAACTGTGTTTGCTGTAGTCCCCCACCCCCGCCCCTCTGCAGCGTTTCCAGTCGTGAGAAAGTATTGTCGACTTCCCTGGTCCTTAGTAATCACAAGGCCATGTAATGTTCTGATCTGTTTGATAGTAATACTTGCTAGTGCCTTTAAAGCACTTTATAATCAATATCTATGGATATATATCATAGCAATATGACTGGTACTTTCTTTTTTTTTTAATATTTATTTATTTTTAGAGAGAGGGGAAGGGAGGAAGAGAGGGTGGAAAACATCAATGTGGTTGCCTCTTGTATGCCCCCAGTTGGGAACCTGGCTGCAACCCAGCCATGTGCCCTGACTGGGAATTGAACCAGCGACCCTTTGGTTCACAGGCCAGTGCTCAATCCACTGAGCCACATTAGCCTGGATATGACTGGTATTTTCAAATTGTGAGAATTAATCAAGAAAATTCTATAATTTCTACTGCTACCTTTGCTAGAAGCAAGGACATGTCTTATTGTAGATTATATTTGTGTGCATAGTTCCTGCGTGGGTCAGGAGCAAGGTGAGAACATTCCCTCTCACCAGTCCATTTTAACATTTTAGCGGAAGTCCTAGCACATGCAATAAGAAAAGTAAAGCACATAAAAGGTATACAGATTGGAAAGGAAGACATCAAGCTGTCTTTGTTGATACGGTTGCCTCTGTAGAAAATCCAAAAGAATGGAATCAAACACACGGGAAATCTCCTGGGACTAGTAAGCGGTTATAGCAAGATTTCAGCATATAAAGTTAATATGCCAGCAATGAACAATTGGAATTAAAACACAACATATTTCTATTAATACCAAAAAATGAAATACTTAGGTATAAATCTAACGATGTATATACAAGATCTTTCTGAGGAAAACTATAAAACTTTGATGAAAGAAAATCAAAGAAGATCTAAAATAAATAGATATTCAATGTTCATGGACAGGAAGGCTCAATATTGTTAAGCTCTCGGTTCTTCCTAACTTGATCAATATGTCCAACACAATCCCCTCCAAATCCCAGCAAGTTATTTTATTGATAGTGACATAAGGTTTATATGGAGAGTTAAAAGCACCACAGTAGCCAATACCACATGGAAAGAGAGGAACGAAGTTGGAGCACTGGTGCCATCCAACAGAAAGACTTACTATACAGCCACTATAATCAGGACAGGGTGGTTTTGTTGAAAGAACCGACACATAAATCGATGAAATAGGGTGGAGAGCACAGAAATGGAGCCACGTAAACATAGGTAACTTACCTTCGACCAAGGGGCAGAGGCAGTTAAATGGAGAAAGGATCGGTTTTTCAATAAACGATGCTACAGCAGCAGGACACTCACATGCAAAAAAAAAAAAAGAAAAAAAATGTAGGCATCAACATGTCACAAAAAATAACGCAATATCTATCATAAATCTAAATGTAAAAACAAAACTATACAACTTTAAAAAGATAATAAAGGAGAAATTATTGGTGATCTCGGGTTTGGCAAGGACTTTTTAAAGACAACACTAAAAGCACAATCTATGAGAGAAATAATTGATAAGCTGGGCTTCATTAACACTGAAAACTTCTTTTCTGTAAAAGACAGTGTTAAGAGAATGAAACAATAAGCCACAGGCTTGGAGAAAATATTTGTGAAAGACATATCTGATAAAAAAAAAGACTCTTCTCAAAATGTACAAAGAACCCTTAATACTCAGCAGTAAGAAAACAAGCAACCCAGTTTAAAATACAGACAAAATATCTTAACAGATGCCTCACCGAAGAAGGAATACAGATGGAAATTAAGCATATGAAAAGATGCACCACATTATATGTCATCTAGGAAATGCTAATTAAACCAACAGTGAAGTACAGTTGTCTCCACTGAACAACAACAAAAAAAGAAAGAAAAAAACCCACAGTGAAATACCACTGCACACCTATTAGAATGGCTAACACCTAAAACCCCGACAACACCAAACACGGGCAAGTGAAAGAAGCCAGTCTGAAAAGATACATACTGTATGATTCCAGCTACGTGACATTTTGGAGAAGGTAAAACTAGGGAACTACTAAACACAGCAGTGCTTGCCAGCGATTAGGGGAGAGGGAGGGAGGAATAGGTGGAGCACTGGAGATTTTTTGTACAAAGAACCTGTTCTGTATGATACTGTGATGGTGGATACATGACAGTGTGAATTTCTCAAAACCCATAGAAGTATCAACAGAAAGCGTGAACACCAGTGTAGAGTGTAAGCTTGAGTTGATAATGGTGTGTCAGTGTTGTTTTTATCTGTTAGTAAATGTTCCACACTAATGCAAGATGTTAATTGTAGGGGAAACTGTGTGGTGGACAGGAAAGAGAGAGGGTATATTGGAACTCTCGTTATTTTCTACTTAATTTTTCTGGCCCTAAAAATTGCTCTAAAAATTGAGTCTATTAATATTGTTTAGAAAAGGTCTGTGTTTGAAAAGAAGCTGCATTATTATCTCTGTAATTAATTTATATATATACATTTATGGACATGAAACTAATAATGCCATTTAACAGAATCACTTTTATTTTCTTCACCAGCCAGAATTTATACGTATATGCTAGAGAAATCCAGACTTGTTTCACAACCTCTTGGCCACAGCAATTTTCTCATTTTCTACTTGTTGATGGATGGGTTATCTCCTGAGGAAAAATATGGACTTCACCTTAATAATTTATGTGCACACCGGTAAGTGATTATGTATTTTCTATCTTCTTCTGCCGTCAAACTTTGATTGCATTTTAGCAATCTTAAGTTTTCTTTTTATTTTTCAGAGAATAAATATGACTAAAAGAGATTAATTGGATATTGTTAGATTAGAACCATCTGTATAACAGGATATAATTGTTTATTGTATGTTTAGGTGAAGTCTTAGGTATATGTATTAACTTATATTTCTACTGTCCCAGTTTTCGATAAGAATAAAAATGTGTGCATGTACTTTTATATTTCTTTTTGGTATTTTGAATATAACTTTAGTTATGCATTCCTAATCTTTGGTAGTCTTTTGAAAAATGGGAAATATTAGTTGGTCAATTATTATTCATTAATAACAGATGAGGTTACATAATGGCTTCAGACGAACAACACATGAACTTGGAGGCTGATTTTCTGCACTGGAGGCAGAAAGAGTTTGTTGAAATGAGGTCGCTTTGGTCGTAGGATGGTGATGGAGCTGAGGTGGTCCCACAGACAGGGAGCTTTGGAATGTCTGCAATGTGTGTGTTTCCACCACTGCGCGATCCAGTCTGTCTCCCTGGAAGGACTGGTCCTCATTTGCATTGGGATGAGAACGACAGTCAGAGAGTAAACCCCACTGAGAAGGGAGAAAGAGGGAGCTGGGCATTCTGATCCAAACTCACTAGTGCATGGGTGCTGGGCTTGGAAGGACTAGGCTCAGAAAGAGTTGCGGATTCATTTCAGTTATCTGTTCCCACCCGGTTTATAATGTATTGGACATGTGTTCAAGAAGAATGGTGCGAGTTTTCGTATTTTTATCAACAGCTTTGTGAGAAAGCTTAAAGAATGTTTGGGGTGGAGGAGCAGGGCTGAGGACCTCTCGCGCTGCTTTTGAGATCGGAAGGTGGAGAAGTTGACTAGACAGTGAAGTGGAGCTACACGGGCCAGCCGGAGAGAGAGGCATTTTCCAGGGCAATGGACTTTAACGGGGGCTGAGCCCCCTAGAACTGGACGGAAGGGCTGCAGACAGCACTTGTCGTGGCCATTGCTGTGAGGTTGAGTGATGGTGGGACACAGGCCAGGGAAGGGGGTGAATTGTCTGTATCCTAATTTGCCGTGACATTATTAATCATGCTCATTCAGTTTCTCTGAAAATATTACATCCAGCAGTATACATATAGTTTGTCATTTTGAATAGAAGAAAAGTAGTCAGACGTTAAGGCCTTGTCAAAATTGTGTTTTAAAGTGAAAGACTCTCTTGGGGTATACTGTCCCCCAAACAACAGAAATTCAGAAGAAAAAGAAAATGCTGAAACTGAAGCATAACATCCCAGAGTTTAGTGACCTTAAAAACAGAGATTCTAAGCTCATAGGCCACTAGAAATGTCTTGATCCAATTCCCTCACTTCACAGAAGAGGAAATCAAACTCAGGCCACAAAGAGGCTTGTATTGAAATGAAGATATTATACCCCCGCAGTATTGAAAATAAACATTACCTGGAATCCACTGTTTATATTTCTACACTGTCTCTAACGAGACCCATCCCTGGGAGGAAAAGCACCAGATTGGGAACCGTGGGTTAGCGTTTCAGGGTAGGCTGTGAGGAAGAAAATTCTTGGATTACTGTGTTCCTAATCTCTCTTACGAGCAAAATCTCAAAGTTTATGGCAGCCACTGCTTTAGAGGGTGTGACTGTGTGTTTAAGTGTGTGCACATGCATGGGGTGTGCTTGGCAGTGTGGACATGCAGCAGTGAGGAAAAGCAGGCAGTAATCTAATCTGCCATTCAAAGAAACAATTTAACTTCTTGGTCTGTGGTTTGGACCCATTTTTTGAAGTGCGTGAATGTGTGGGAGAAAATAAGCATTTCTTTATTGAGCTCTAGTTCTAACATCCATTTCTCTTTGTAAAAGAGGGTTTGGAATCACTTAGGCTATTTAGAAAGTCAAACAGTCAGGGGTTGCTTTGTGAGAAGCTCCAACAGGAAAGAACTCAGCAAAATAATGAATAATTCAATTCCCTTGAACAAAGAAGTTATTTTATTAAAATGTTTTATAAATGTCTAATGGGCACAAAACAACATTCTTCAATAAAAAATATACACTGCCCCTCTGGATTCATAAAAGTATCAGTTGGAACATTTGTTCAATGAGAATTCCACAGACAAAATATTCTTTATAATAAAACAAGCTATTTTTTTTCAAATTATACTACATTCTATATCACAATATTTTTTGTGATTTGTTATATGGGTCTTTTCACAGTTACAATATTGGTGGTTGTCCTCATATTTTAGCACTGCTAAAGTTTGAGGAGTTTGAGTTGAGGTCTAATCTTTCATTTAGTGATTATGTATATGAAGGACCACAATTTTGGAAGTTATTTGGCTCGTTTACAATCAGTAGCATAAATCTAAACTTGTTAGCTCTCTAGTCTTTCACAAATTGGTGATCCTTCTGAGTCTTCTCCTTAAAGTTACTATACACGGGTGAAGGATGTCACTACATACACACATACATGTGTGTGTTGAGTAGCTACATGTGTGTGTATAAGCACAGTTATGAGTGTTGTTATTATCACATCTACTTATCTGATTTTTAAAAAAAGATGTTGACATATGTATTAAATAGAACCAACTGCACCTACATTACCAGGTGAGTATCCTTTTGCTTATTCCACACTCCATCCGTCATGCAGCTTGTCACGAAATGTTGTCAGTGTGCGCTGCGCCTTGAACTCTCCAAACATGGAAAGCCGGCCCTCCTCAGATGCACCTTTCCCTTCTTTATGAAAAGCAATTCATTACCTGCATGAAACACACAGTTTGCAGTAACTGTGAACTGAAGACACTCAATATTTAGCACATGTTGTTACATGATTAGAATTCAGAGAGAAGAAAACATTGTTGTAATTAATGCCTTATAATTAAAGCTGGAATAGTGTTTTGTATCTTTGGGTCTGTTTTTAGAACTAAAGTTTTCAAAGTATGATATGACAGTTTGTGGAGGTTTACTTCAGAGCTATGGCACCCAAACATACTATTCCGTTTGAAAAATTGGGACAATATCTAGAACAGACAGAAAAGTACTCTTGCTCAACTCTAGAATGTAAATTTTTCAGGTCCAAACATAAGCTTCCATAGGTTAACTGCATGAAAACAATATTTATAACACTTTGCATAGAATCTTCCTCTACAGATTGTTAAAACAACAAGAGGAAAAAAGTCTCTAGGTCTGTAACATTTTGAGCAGTGGTGGTAAGATTGCATTTATTATGAATTTCCACTAGATGGTGCACTCTCCACAAAGTCAGTCAGGAGCAAAGAAAACAAAAAGCTCATCTCTAAAGGTTTCTGTTTTATTTATGATTCTTCCTGTGATTTACTTTTGCTTTTCATGGCTGTTTGTTTTTCAAGTTCTATTTCCACTTTTTGTATGAAATGCTAATATTACATCTGGGGAATAAATATAGTTTATGTTTGTGGGAATTAAGCTTTAATGAAAGTTAGAAATAGTAATACATTTCTTATCTTGAACCTCCTTTAAACAGCTTTTATGGGTTTAGTCCCAGAACAGCTGGGCTTCAGGATCCAAAGAAGTTATTCCTAATCTCCTTTCACATTGATTAATGATGGAAATGAGTGTGGTGTTGCATAAGAACGTTTTCAGCAAAGGTCAGATTTTGAATTATAAGCCGAAACCGAGCGATCATCGGACTCAGAGCGTGTGACCTGTTTCTAACCTTGTGTCTTAGTGAAGGGAAACTCTGACTCACCGAGTGCCTGAGCACGTGACTGCGGGAGCGCACCTGTCACAGTGTGCTGCAGCAGTGAACTCTCAGTGAAAGTTCATTTTTTTTTTGCTAAGGGTTTATTACTCACATTGAACTTAGCCTGAAGAAGTCTCACGTAATGTTTTTAAAACGGTAAGAGTAAACTTAAACTTTATTTGAGGATGATTCTTCATGATTTTATGACATAATAAAATATTGAATTGTCCACACATTTTAGGCAAGCAAAGCTTCCAGGTGCTCCCAAGACAAAGGTCCTAGACAGGAGGCATTATAACCAACGTCTAACTGACTATTATAAATTATATAAATGATAATCACAGTTGTATTGCGCACAACTTACGGAGCGCGTAGCATAAGCCAGACCCTGAGCTAGAGCTCATCTCCCTTGTCTGGTTGAATCCTCGCCTGTAACTAAGCAGAGCCTGCAGCATCTGCATCAGACTTTTAGTTTAGACATTTACACTCTGTTCTGACATATAAACTTTAAGGTTTTTGTCTGCACAATCACAATGTGGGAAAAACAGATAAAAATACACCTTTTCTTAGCATACCTAGGTCATTACACTCATTTTAGAGTTCTGTTTCTGGCCTCAGAATTCCAATTCGATTGTATCCACTTTCCCAGCAACTGATGCAAGAGGATACCACGATCCCCAGATATTCTCATATCTTTGTTCTTTAAATGCAACACCAAGTGCTGAACTTTTGATAATCACCTCCTCTCCCTGGCCAGGCCTGTCTTACCCCCATCCCCACCGCACAGCTCCTTACCTAAGTGCCTCTTCAATCCCACCTGTTCCACTCAGGGCCGATCAACATTTGGAAAACACCAGCTTAACCATGAAAGCCCATAGCTTGGAAATCTGTAATAAACTTTGCTTTTCTGTCATATCAAATAGAGACTCCTAAATGAAGAAGGCACCAAAGCAGGACAGGCCTAGAGGAAATTAGAGAGGACTGCTAACATGTTCTTTGAAAGTCTGTGTTGTTGTCTCAGCATTTAAAAGTGGAGTTGGGTATCAATCAAGTAAAAACTGTTTTTTGCTAGTGAAGAAAATCAACTCACTTGAAACTAGATGGTCAAGCAGTATGTTTATCTTTCAGTTAGGAAAATAGAAAGTCACCCCTGCATCAGGAGAGAGTGAAATCCTCTGAGTCTTGCTGTGTCAGTCAATAAATTAGATAAAATAACACATTGTTAGGGTTATTACGAGTGAATCATTATGAATTTAAAGCACTTTACTATAGATCTTCAACTGATTATTTATACTTCTCAAATTCAAAATGTTCTGAAAACCAAACATGCATTTATAACTCACATGCTGATAAAAAAGTAACACAACCTGAACTCATCAGAAGCAAAATATAAACCTGAATGATGAGTATTTTAAATCCCTGTATATCTCACTTATTGAAGATATCCATATGTTTTCTTCACAGAATTAAAATGTTTGATTAGGGGATACTACCCAGCCCTGCTGGGGATATAGACACTATATTAACTTTCAAACACCCTCCAAAATTCTGAATAACAAAGTACATTTGTCCCCCAAAGTCTAGGATAAGCAGTGTGGCTTGCGTAATCCTGTGGGTCAGGAAATATGCCAGTAGTTATGTTTCTTATCCAAGGGAAGACGCATCCCCTCCCAGGACCACAGGCAGAGACTCACGGAAACCGCGCTCCGCGTCTGCCTGTGTTTCTCCGCAGGGCCATCCAATCCAGCACACCCTCTCCCTCCCCTTTCCTCTTTGGTCTCTTTGTCCTCTCCCTTTGAAATTGTTTCTCCTTATAAATAAAAACTATTTTATTGTATTGAAAAGTATGAATAACTGTCTTGAGACACTAAACAGGCAAGGGTTTAGGGAGCGATCCTTTCTCGCTGCCAGCGGTAGCGATGTCCTTTGGAAGTTGAGGCATGGCTCTCGGAGCCTAATGCAGCTTGTTGAGCAAGGCCACAGTCTTCTCCAGTGTTTGGTGACTCCCCTGGCATTTCAGAGGGACCTGACCACAGTTCTCTGTGTGTGTATGTGTTTGAGAATTTGTCTCCTGTGACTACAGCAAACAATATTCCACACTTAGATGTGACCCTCCACAAGTCAAACACAGCCACGTATGACCAGCCAAGGCCACTGGTGACATTTCCTTTCCTCTCACATTCCCGCTTGCCAGCCTCTTCCTCCCTTGTACGGGG
Organism: Micronycteris hirsuta; assembly: GCA_004026765.1. Lineage (NCBI taxonomy): Eukaryota > Metazoa > Chordata > Mammalia > Chiroptera > Phyllostomidae > Micronycteris > Micronycteris hirsuta. The sequence continues at coordinate 13,990 of PVJI01012530.1, read as the reverse complement.
TCTCCCCACACTGCTGTGTTCACAGAGCCTTCCTCCGGGTGAAGAGTGGAGTGACCATGTCCCCGTGACACCTGTCATTAGCTTCTTGGAGCCTGGGTGAACCATCACCCATTGTCTCAGCTCACATCTGCTCCAGCCTGAGTTTGTCCCCTTAGTGATGCAGTGGCTGTTCCTCATCTTTCCTGGATATAACACACAAATATCTCTTTCAATGCTTTCCCAGTGGTCCCCCAAATTCCCTTTGTGTGTCACAGGAAGCATAGGGTAGACACAGCACAGGGGAAGATATGATGATGCTCTTTGTCCTATAGATATAACCACATTGCCAAATTGCTGTTATTCATATGCATGAATCACTGTTAGTAAAAAGGTGCCTGTGTAGCTTATAAAGTCAAGTGCTGCACTAGATGGCATTTGGGAGGACTTTTGAATTTCATGAAAATTCAATGATAAATACGTGTGAACTGCTAAAAGCAGTACACTTCTTAGCTGAAAGCACAGAGTTTAAATTGGGACATTCCTCCTGCTGGCTTGGTAATTTGGGAAAACCATGCAAATGCTCTGTGCCTCCCTTTCCTCATCGGGGAAGCAGGGCCAACCCCAGAACACTGCTGGGCGGGGACCACGTGGGTGGGGACCACGTGGGCTGCCACATGAGCCCTCAGAGACACACCAGCCCTTGTGAGCTCTGCAGGGGGACCAGCGAGGGTTGTTGACTGTTATTGCAGAAGGCCCTTTCCCACGAAGCCAGTGAAAATAACTAAAGTAATCATTGTCAGTTCGCGTGACCGCTTTGGTTCACGTGGAAGAATTGGAACCTTGGGCAGTCTTCCTCCCAGGTTACGCTTCCACCTCAGCACGGCTCTGCCCAGGGCCATTCCGGAACTTCTGCTGCGTACCAAGTCTGGGCTTTGATTCTCATGTTGCGGTGATGAATTACTTATTTCAGTTACTCAAACTTAGAATTTTTGGCGAAAATCAGCGTGGCCTTTTTGATGAAGTGAAGGCACTGAGAGTAGACACGGAAAGGGCAATGGCCCGGGCAGTGGGCGCAGGTGATGTTGGTGTCCTGAGAAGTGTCAGACTGGTCTTTCCTTGGCCCCCTGACTTGGCTGCTCTGCCACTCCTCTTACAGCGCGAGAATCCGGTATGGTTACTGAGATTCAAAGAAAAGTACAACCTCAGGCAGAACTTGAATGCTTCTGGAAAACTTCCTGATTCACAATTTCCCTAGGGCAAAAAAAAAAAAAAAAATCAATTCAGATGCTTCAAATCCTTTGTCTTTCTGTACCAACTAGAGTAGGAAAAAAGTATATAGATTTTCTGTAAGTCTAAAAACCTGCACTTATTTAATGTCAGACATGAAGACCTTGATGAGATTTTGCAATGCATGATTTGTCCCCAGTCATCTGTCTGTTCAAGTGGATTCTGTTAGATCCCAACCAGACATGCATTGTTCAGGATGAGCTTGAAACTGACAACATGATGTGGATATTTATGTAGAATCCTGTGATAAAATGCATGCGTTTGTGTGTGCACACAACTCTAAAATTACGTTTTACGCAGTGGTACAAAAGAGCCCTTTGAAGCTAATTCTGTTTGTTCTTGTAAATCCACAGCCAAATATGAACACATATGGGCATTATAGTTAAAATTATAATAACCAATGTTTGTTCATCACTTGGTTAACGAAGGGAGCTGAGCTAGGAACTGGACATACATCATCTCATCTGACCCACAGCCCAGCCTGACACAAGGCAAGGGTGAGTGAATCGCCCAGTCACACGCCAGGAGTGCAGGAGCCGTGGCTTTGTCTAGAGGTTTCTGAAACACATTGTAATTTTGCCTCGCAAACTCTGATTTCTAAATAACAGGTGAAAGATTTTATGGAAATATTTAAAAAGGAGCCACAAAAGGATGGCCACACCCCAAGAGGCCAGAGCCCCTGAGGGCATAGATTACAGCTGCTGGCTTTGTGTCCTGATACTGGGTACCAGGCAGGAAGGATGCCGGTTGACCACAGAATACTGGGAAATTCAGACGCGAGAAGAGTGAAGGAACAGGCAATGCAATGAAGACAGAGTGCTCTATGGTTACGTTTGCTCACAACCTCTGACTCCAGAATCGTGCCAGTGGGAGGGGTCTATTGCAGCTAGTGTGGGTTCGAGACAGGGAGGGCGCCTGAATAGGGGCATTGCTGAGAGCTGTGGCGTCTCAGTGCAGAATGACATTGCCTGGATGTGGAGACTGGAGAGGGAAGAGAAACTTGACCTTGGCCACTCTGAGCAGCCCTACCCTCACCTGGGCCCTCAGCCTCATCACTTTAACTTCCCCAAATATATCAGTCATCTTCCCACAAGTGTTCCTTCACCCTCTGCCTTCCGAATTCTCACTCTTTCTTGCAGAGTCAGAATTCTCAGAATTCAGGCTGAGCACTTTGGCCTCCTCCGTTTCTGGCTTGTTTGTGGCATTCTGTCACGTGGGACTTCCCGTTAACCTTATCATTAACGACCATGGCAGAGATCTTACATCTTATGTGAATCCCTGGCAGACCTTCCCTAGCTAGCCTCATTTGTATACTGTGATTTCAGAGCCCAGGCCTGGGCATTGATACATAAGCTGTTATATTTCATATGTTAGCTTTGTCTGCTCTGACACCAGCTCTCCTTCATTATTGAACTCTCAGCTCTAGGGAGCTTCCTCACAATCTCAGGAAGCAAAAACTTCTCCTGTTGTCCACCATCAGTTTATGACCTTACTTGACTCAGAAGGAATTCGCTTTGTAACACATTTGAGAGCTGGAGCTAATACATAAATCAAATTCTGATATGAAGATATATTCATGACCCCATAAGCACTTGGACATCTAACAGAAATCTCTGATTGAACTTGTCACAGTCGGAACTCCTGATAAAACCCCCTACCCACCCCCACCCAAACCTGTTCCACCCTCGGCTGGCAACTGCAGGTCACAGTGGCCCAGACAAAATTCCCTGGAGTGCCGTGGACACCTTTTCATAAGCACAGTCAACTTGTGAAGCTGGTTCTACTTCTCACTTTCTCCACGCCGCCCCCCCAGGGTGACGTGCCCGTGCGCCTTTCTAGGATGATGGCATTTGTCTTCACAGGCCACCCTTGTCCCCCATAAGGAACCAATCCTCAGTGCAACATCAACAGAGCAATTCTTTGAAGCATTTTTCTGCTGATGCTGCAGTCTTTCCTTATTTCCCTGAGGTCTCTGACTCACCAGAAGCTTCCTGGGCTCTGTATGATCTGGTCCCTCTCAGTGCAAACCTTCCTTCCAGTCTCCAGGTGGCTCCCCACCTGGCCACCACGGCCTCCATGGTGACGTGAACGCCACAGGCACATTCCCATCTTAGCTTTGCTCTGACTTTGTCTCTCTTCCTGGAAGATTCTTCCTCCAGGTTCCATGTTAGGTCTTACCTCTTCCAGACTTTGCTGCATCTCCTCCTCTCCGTGAGCCCCTGATAGAACTGCTGCCTGAACCCCGAACCCTGTCGTCCCAAGGCCTCTTAGCGTGCCCTGCTTGCTTTTTTTTTTATAGCACTCAGCACCTTAACGTGCTCTGTAATTTAGTTTTTTATGATATCTTCTGTGTCTTCTCTATCCACACGCTGGGACTGTAAGCTCCATGAGGGCATGAGTGTATGTCTGAATTGTTGATGAATCGAAAGGGGCAAGAATAGTTCTTGGTACAGAATAGGTTCTGAGTAAGTATGTGTTGGCTATGGAATATATGAAAGTACCAGTTTAACTAAGGTCTTTGAGAATGCCATATTCTTATCCCTCAAAATATCACTTTTGCTTAAGATAATTTAAAAAAAGCAAAAATTGCCATGACTTCTCATGTCTGGGTTATTATTTACCCCAACCCGGGGCTTTCTGCCCTGCTCCTGAGGGTTCTGGTTAACTTGTTCTGTGCCGACACTGACATCTCCTTTGTTAGTGACCCCGTCGGCTGTGTGAAACTTCCTTACAAAATCTTGGAGGCAGAAAGGGCCTCAGCTGTCTTCTACCACCAGTGTAGGGCCATAGAATCAAAACTATATGTTAAAATATACCCAGTAATCTCTGCATTTGTATATTATTAAAAACTCATTCAGATGGGATGCTTGGCTCCATAGAGCTGCACAGCTGGACACCCCAGATAAGATGTATGAAAAGTCGTGAGCGTTCCTAGCCGTGGAAATTGTGTCTAAGACACTGTGAGCTAGTGAGTGGGGTTGTCTCCTCCATCGCGTGCCTCCTTCCAGTCACACGAATCTAAACAGAACTCCAAAAACACCGCAGAGCCCAGCCCACACGTTTCTGAGTCATTGAAGAGTCATTAATTGTGCTTCCACCCTCTACTCCACAAATACTTTCCTCTTGGCAAGTGCAAACTGCTGAGTGATCATCACTAATAAAGTGCTTCAAAGACTCGCTCTCGCCCCCGTGGTCAGAAGGGTCGATGATGCTTGAACTTGAAAAGAAATTCTCATTATTCAAGTCAGCTGTAATCTTATCACCATCACCTGCAAAAAGGGTTAGTAGCGTGATGGTCTCAAACTTTCTTCACTTACTGATTTAAAAGTGCTGCGCTTTTCCATTGCTGTAAAGCTCTGTATTGCAAAGCCACGTCCTATCCTTATCACACAAGTGCAGTCTGCGGATCGGCACTGGTGCGGGTCAGTAGGCCGTCTTCGGCGACGTGCCATGGCATGCCAGCACTCTACTGACTTCACACCTTCTGCTGTGCGTGAGGCCTAGTGGGTTTTGTTCAGCAACTCGCGTCTATTTTAATGTTTGTCACACCCTTAGGTATTTAGCTCAACTTTTTCATGTTAATTCATATCAGCCAATAAGTGATTTCTGAATTTTGTTGCTCTGAATCTGACACGTTTCTGACATGAGTTCTGAATCTCGACTATTTCATGGAGTCTACGACAACTCATTCTGAGCCCACAAAAGGTCTTTACTTGCCTCTGAATCAAAAGGGTTTGTGTTTATTGGTACCTGTGTTCTCCAGCCATTGTGTTGTTCAGAATTAAGTAAATATCATTGTTTTGCACATTTAGCTGAGCATCAACTACAGGCATCCCAGAGTTTAAGGACACTTGGAGAATGATGAATGAGGTGTCCTTGATCCTGAAATGGCACGTTTGACTCACCGAGTCTTCCCTGCCTCGCTACCTGTGTCTCGACTCACATCTAAACCTGAAATGTTATTCTTAACTCTCCTTCCCTCTCCCCAGAGCGTTGGCAAGTCTTATTCGCTATGCCTCCTACATATACAAGAGACCTGGCTACCTCTTCCCGTGTTCCTGCTACAATCTGGGCTTGGCTGCCATTATCACTTACCTCTAATTATTCAAGACTTTCTTTTGGGATTTCTGACACTGACTGGCTCCCACTCAAATCCATGCCTCACTTTGTAGGAAAGGTGCTCTTTCTAAAGTAGAAGTCAGTTTGTATCACTGCTCAACCCCCTTAAAGTCTCCAACATTTTCCTCTGGAGAGAACGGATTTCAGTCTCTTGGCTTTGTTCATGGACTTCTGACCATTCTTTGTCACTGCCACTGGGCTGCTGCTGCAGCCACCTTGCTCTGAGGCCCACCACTCAAGCCACCAGCCCTCCTTCTTACCTCTCTGGCCTCCACTTAAGCATTGCATGCTCACAGAGCTCTTGAAAAATGAAATGAACTGAGGGCTTCTGACAGCATACTGAGCAGAGAAGGGAGGAGTCTAGAAGACCAGCCATCAAAGAGGCTGCAGGAAACCAATCCGAGGACACACACACCTTCACTAGTGTTTCTGTCACCAGTGTAAAAGTAGGTATTGTTTACTGTATCTGCAGGCACAATGGTCTTTTCTGGGAATGCAAAAATAAGAGATAGTCACTGCTCTGAAATTGCCCAAAGCGTTCGGGTGCTAAATAATATAAGAACATAACACACTACAGGAATAACTTATTTCAGATTGTAGTTCTTTTTAGGTTATAGGCACTGTGCGGGGAGCTGCGAATACCAAGATGTAAATTAACCTGTGGCTGAATTTCCAGAGTCCTCGTATGAAAAATACCCACAAATAGATCTTACAGTTTGATATGACAAAGGAAAACTGCCTGGACCTCAGCCAGGAAACACGTCTTGGCATGATGACCTAGTGATTGGAGGAGTAAGCATTCACTCAATAGAGAGAACATCCTAGACGGAGATATAACCCAACAAAAGAACACTTAGAGAAAATGAGTGTGTTGTGCCAAGTACCAACTATTTTCCTAAGTGAGAAGGTAGTAAATAATGAATTATATTCACACGGAAGCATCTCTTCTCCCTTATGTCTTCCTCCACACAAGAACAAGAGTGATCTTTCTAAAGTAGTGTGATGTCCAGCTTCCCTGAGGGAGGGTTAAACCTATTGATGCCTGCCACTTCCCAGAGATGCTGATATTAAGCGGTCGAGGGTGCAGCCTGGGCACAGAGACTCGCCACTGTGGGATTCCAGTGTGCCCTAATGAGAACTCCCGTCTCAGGTAAATGGAGAGCTGTGAGTCTGCGGTTGTTGATCTTCCAGAGGTTCCCTTGAAGCCCAAATAAAAAATTTAGCTTGTTGAACTGATTGTCAAATAAGACCTTCTGACCTAGAAATGTGTTTATATTTTACCAGATTTTTGAAAATTTGCAGATTATCTTTAGAGAAAGGTAAAATAGGCAGAGCAAATATTCTGCTGTGTGAAAAAAAATCTGAAGGGCAGACATAAGAGTGTCATGGCAGGAAAGTGTTGAGTACGTTACAGAAATTCAACCCAAATTTCGGTTCTCACAACAACCTGATAAGGCAGCCGTTTCTGCCATCTTTACTCCAAAGCCTCCTAGAACTGCTCAGGAAGGGCTCTGATCAAACCGTCTCAGTGGGTGTACTAGAACTTTCTCTCTTCCCAAATCCCTCAGTTTTGAAGTCCATGCTGCAATCCTCCAGCCGACATCTGCTCAGTGCAATTTTCAGCAGCACCTCTTTTAAAGAGGCACCTCTGAGCTTGCCTTCCAGGTCTCTTCTCTCCCCAAGGAGAGGGTGATGGGAAAAACTTGAAAAGTAAGAAAACCGGGGTGAGTTCCTGAGGCCTCAGGGAAGAATGAGGGGAGCATGGGACCAGCCTGGAGGTGAGGAAGGACCTGAGGAGGAAGGGCAGAAAGACCTATGCGAGTGCCAGACATTTCACCACATATCACATCAATAAGTGCATTAATACAGCTATCAATGATGTATATAATTTTATCAGTATATCGGGTATACTACCTATCATTTCCTATATAAATATTATATAAAACATATGAATACCTACAAAATACCATTATATATCATAATGTGATGATTAATATATGTAGTTTCATGTTTCCTGTATCTGGTCAGAGATGTGTAACTTATATAGAAATATGGAAATTTTTGCATTTGGTAAGTCATGTTGAATTCATATTAACATACAAGAATGCCTTGTGATGCATATAAACAACTAAACATGAATCATTGAAAGGAAGAATGGAGATATTTGTTAGGTATAAGGAGTGAATGTGGACAAATTGTGCAGATTTAGAATTTATGTGAGGGACCGCACAGATAGCAGTCCTGTAAAATAAAAATTCACAGAGGAGGAATGGGCCAAAGCTGTACTTACATTTGAACATAAATTGCCTGAAGTAATAAACAAAGATATATTGGCAAATATAGCTTTTCATATCAATACCATTATTTTAGAACTTACAATATTCTTACTTAAAAACTGAGCCATATATTTTAGGCCATAGAGTAAAGTTTTATAAATACCCAAATTCAGGAATTGTACAGGGTATGTTTTCTTCACAATGCAATGAAATTATAAACTTAAGCCCTGACTGGCATGGCTCAGCTGATTGTGTGACATCCCAGAAAGCAAAAGGTCGCTGGTTTGGTTCCCAGTCAGGGCACAGGCCCGAGTTACGGGTCTGATCCCTGGTCGTGTTGCATAAAAGAAGCAACTGACCAATGTTACTCCCTCACATCAGTGCTTTTCTCCCTCTCCTCCTCCCTTCCTTCCCCTCTCTCTAAAAATAAATTTAGAAATCTTTAAAAAAATGATAAAACTACAGAAGAGAAGGCAAACAAACAAAAATCACTAGAAAACTAAATATTTATCATTGGCAGTGTGGACAAAGAGTATAACCCCACGTGTAGGGAAACTAAATTAGTAAGACTGTTTTGTACAAATCTGAAATTGATTCTAAAAGAAATGAGAAATCAATAGATTAATTTTTAAAGGGAAACTAGACTGTCTTCATCCACAAATGGAGCCACGCCCAGGAAACTCCTAAGCATATACTTTGAAACCTCTAAAGAATGAAGAATTATTTAAAGCATTGCAAAAAGTAAAGCATGAAGAAAATCCTTTGTTTCTTTTTCAAAGGCAGCATTTACAGAAGAAAAACCTCAGAGTGCCAATAACCATATGAAAAAAAATGCTTATTCTCACAAGTATTCCAGGAAATACAAATTTAAAAAAAATCAGACACCATTTCACAATGACATTTGCAACAGTACCAAAAATCAGATAACAGGAAGAGCTAAGCACTCTTACACACTCCTGATGAGAGTTTAAATTAGTACAACCAGTCTGAAGAACAATTTGCTAATATTTGTTAAAGGTGGACGCATGCATAACATACCATCATAGCTGGCTGCTAGTTGCAGGGGCCTCTTCGCAGCATCTGGACACAATTTTGGCCGCAGCCTGGGGTCGGGGGTGTTACGGACGCCTCATGAGTAGAGGCAGGGGTGCTGGCAAGCACTGTACATTCCGGGGGACGGCCCCACAGCAAGGCATGATCTGACCCCAAGTATCAGCAGTCATGAGGTCGAGAAACTCTAGCTTAGAAAAAGCCACACATGTGCATAAATAAATACGGACATGGTTTTCACTGACATATTCTTTTTTTTTTTTAATTTTTTTTTAAAGATTTTATTTAGTTATTTTCAGAGAGAGGAGAAGGGAGGGAGAAAGAGCAATGCACGGTTGCCTCTCACACGGCCCCCACTGGGGACCCGGCCCACAACCCAGGCATGTGCCCCGACCGGGAATCAAACCGGGACCCTCTGGTTCCCAGCCCGCGCCCAATCCACTGAGCTACACCAGCCGGGCTCACTGACATATTCTTTAAACATGCACATTAGTGGAAAGAAAATAAATGACAGGGATGGTATTTTTTAAAATTTAAATAAATGAACTGAAACTATACCTGTGAAGAATAGATATTGTTAAGCTAAAGTTGAGTTAACAAAACAATTTGCCAAATAATGCATACAATATAAATAATATTTATATAATTTTAAGTACATACAATAATATTATGTACTTTTAGGTACTTATATACATAATTTAATTTTCTTCAAATATAGACTAAAAAAGAGAGACACAATATTAATCATACTTGTCTCATTTGATAAGAAAAAGAATATATAGCCTGGCTGGTGTAGCTCAGTGGATTGAGTGCAGGCTGGGAACCAGAGAGTCCCGGTTCAATTCCCAGTCAGGGCACATGCCTGGGTTGCGGGCCAGGTCCCCAGTAAGGGCCATGTGAGAGGCAACCATACATTGCTCTTTCTCCCTCCCTTCTCCTCTCTTTGAAAATAAGTAAATAAAATCTTAAAAAAATATATACATATAAATGAAAATGTAAAATTTTACCTGTGAAATTCATTTGTAAATGATAAAGATAGGAAGTAAATGTGTCACATGTTACTATTTTCATATTGTTGGAAAATAATATATTGACTATCTCTGTGTTCCTCTTTTAAAACTTAAAACTTTTCTGACTGTCAAAAATTATTTTAAATTAAAAATTCAGCATGGCTGTGCTATGGACACATCAAAAGGAATACTAACAAAATAAAGAATAGACAGTTGTCTGACTTGTAGGTGTAGAGGCATAAATAAAACATTAGCAGACAGAATCTAGCAGTCCATTAAAAGATACTCAATGATCAATATTAGGGAATTTAAATATTAGTATATATCACATCAATAAGTAAAACCAGAAAAATCAATCAACCATTTCAAAAAGGTGCCAAAAGATAAGATAGTCAACTCTCAAGTCTTATTTTTAAAATTAGAAGTTTTTGGAGACTTTCACAGGAAAATAATTTTTATATTAAATCATAAGTAGACATTCTATTTAGTTGTGAAATAGATTCATGCTCTTTTTAGCCTTGATCCTAAAGTTGTAATCTTTGTTATAAGAAAAGAATATAAAAAGCATTTACACAATGGAATACTACTCGATTATAAAAAAGAAGGAAATCTTACCATTTGTGACAGCATTGATGAATCTAGAAAGTATTATGTTAAGTGAAATAAGACAGTCAGAAAAAGACAAATACCATATGATTTCACTTATATGTGGACTCTAATGAATAAATTAAACAAGCAAACAAAATAGAAACAGATTCATAGATACAGAGAGGAGGGAGGTTGGGGAGCTAAGTGAAAAAAAGTGGAAGGATTAAGCAAGAAAAACAACCCCTCATAGACACAGACCGCACACGGTGATGACCAGAAGGAAAGCAGGCTGGGGGGGTAGAAGAGTGTAAAGGGGGTAAGTGGTGACAGAAGGAGACTTGACGTTGGGTGGTGAACACACGGTACAATATGCAGATGATGTATTATAGAATTATACACCTGATACCGACATAATTTTATTAACCAATATCACCCCAATAAATTCAAAGAAAATTTTTAAAAAGCAATAATATTGTCAGAAGGATGAAAAATTATCATTCTTTAGAAGTAATATGATTGTCCATATAGAAAATGCAATAAGTTAATGCCAAGTATTCTCTCTAATAATATATATTGAGTTCAAAACAAACATAGGCAAAAACAAAAAGATCACATATAGACCAGTCATAACCACTTATGTGAAAGCGCTCCCCTCCATGTGTCACTAGACTAAGGGGAAGCAATAGCCCCACCTGCAGGAATCCCTTTCTCCACACCCCCATAGAGCTTAAGCAGAGCTGCTGAGGAATACTGCTGGAGGCTATTTCAGAGACAAAGCCTAAAAGAAAGTCTGCAGGCCAAGGTGTATCTCTGGGAGCTCTGGGACTATAGCTGACCCTCCCCCAGACCTGGAGCTGGTAAAAGCTGGCCTTGATGTGCACCTTGGTTCTTCTGCGTACACCCAGGCCTAGCAGAGGGAGCCACAAGCTGTGGATAGCTGATAGCTCCTGACAGGTTGCTGAGGTCCAATCACAGGCAACATCTGACTTAGGACCACACCGGAGTCTGTGCAGATATACATAATACATTGAAACAAACACAAAGAGGCAGCCAAAATGGGAAGACAAAGAAACAGGCCCCAAATGAAAGAACAAGAGAATTCTCCAGAAGAAGAACTAAATGAAGTGGCTGTAAGCAATTTATCAGAAATAGAGTTGAGAGTAATGATTATAAGGATACTCAATAGCATAAAAGAAGACATAGAAACCATAAAAAAGAACTAATCAAGAATAAAGAATGTAATATCTGAAAAAAATAATACACTGGAAGGAATAAGCAATAGATTAGATGAAGCAGAAGACTGAATAAATGATTTGAAAAATAAGGTGGAAAAAAAACACTCAAGAAGAGCAACAAAAAGAAAATAGAATTTTAAAAAATGAGGAAAGCTTAAGAAACCTTTGGGACAACATAAAGTATAACAGCATAAAGAACATAAATGCTAAAATCCTCAACTTTAGCAAATCAAATACAACAATACATCAAAAAGATAATATACCAGGATCAAGAAGGATTCGTTCCAGGGATGCAAGGTTGGTACAGCATTCCCAAATCAATACATGTGATAAGCCACTTGAACAAAATGAAGAATAAAAACCACATGACTGTATCAATAGTTCCAGTAAAAGCATTTGATAAAATCTAGCACCAATTTATAATAAGAACTTTTAGCAAAGTGGGATTAGAGGGAAGATACCTAAACATAATAAAGGCCATGCATGACAAACCCACTACCAGCATCATACTCAATGGGTAATAACGACAAGCATTCCCCTAAGATCAGGAACAAGACAGGGATGTCCACTTTTACCTCTCTTGTTCAGTGTAGTACAGAAAGTCCTAGACATAGCAATCAGAAAAGAAGAGGCATAAAAGACATTCAAATTGGAAACAAAGAAGTAAAACTACTTTTATTTACAGATGACATGATCGTCTACAAAGAGAACCCTAAAGACTCCACCAAGAAACTACTAGAACTGATAAATGAATTCAGCAAAGTAGCAGGACAAAAAATTAATGTCCAGAAATCAGTTGCATTTTTATATACAAATAATGCACAATCAGAAAGGGAAATTAGAAAACAATATCATTCACAATTGCTTCAAAAAGAATAAAGTACCTAGGATTGAATCTAATCAAGAATGTAAAAGACCTGTTCTCAGAAAATTATAAGATACTGAAGAAAGAAATTGGAGGAGATACAAATAAGTAGAAGCACATATTATGTTCACTGATAGGAAAAATTAATATCATCATACCGTCCATTACCCAAAGAAATCTGTAGATTCAATCCCATTTCTATCAAGATACCAATGGCACATTTCACAAAATTAGACCAAATACTTCAAAAATGTATGTGGAACTACAGAATGCCCTGAATAGCATCAGTGATCCTGAGAAAGAAGAACAAAGTTGGAGGAATCACAGTATCTAAAATCAAACTATACTATAAGGCCATAGTAATCAAAACAACATGGTACTGGCATAAAAACAGACACATAGATCAATGGAACAGAATAAAGAGCCCAGAAATAAACCCACACCTTTATAGTCAATTAATATTCGACAGCAGAAGCAAGCACATAAAATGGGCTAAAGATAGTTTATTTAATATATAGTATTTGGAAAATTGGACAGATATAGGCAGAAAAATTAAACTAGACCATCGTTTTTATGCCATATACAAAAATAAACTCAAAATGTTTTAAAGTCTTTAATTGTTAGAAAACAGGCAATAAAACCTTGGACCTTGATCGTAGCAATATTTTTTCTGATATATTTCCTCAGGCAAAGGAAACAAAAGAAAAAATAAACAAATATGACTACATCAAACTGAAAAGGTTTTGCACAACAAAGGAAATCATCAACAAAATAAAAAGACAATCCACTGAATGGGAGAACACATTCACTGATGCGGACTCGGACCAGTGGGGTCGGTGTGTTGTGGCTACAATGAACAAATTCACAAGGACTGCAGAAGTCCTGTGGAGAAAAAGGGACAGCACGGCCACTCTCTGAGTGAGAGAGCACCCTGACCCCTGCCTGGACAGGCTTTTATTGCTTGTCTGGGTACATTACATGGAGGATGGTCCTCATTTACTATGCACAGGTTCACTGTAGGTGATTACCTTTTACAGATAACAAAAGAGAGGATGTTGCTAGTTACTTCAAAGAAAAGGATATTTGCAAATGCAAGGGGAAAAGTGGTTGAACTGGTTACACTCCATACTTGGGAGGTTTAGCACAGATTTTAGGAAGTTACTTTAAAGATATGAAGTAAACATTTGTTGCCTCAATTCAGGGTGAGGGTGTTTTAGCAAAAAGCAAGCCTCAAAGCAGCCTGGGTACAATGCAGGCCTGATTCTCCATGGGAAAGCTGGTCTGTGGGCTTGGTTCCTGTGTCCCGCAGGTTTTCTGAACCAGGGGCTTGGCTACTTTTGCCACTGCCACATGGAATGTTTCCCTATAACTCACCAATACATCTGATAAGGGGTTAATATCCAAAATTTATGAGAACATATAAAACTCAACACCAAAACCAAACAAACAAACAATCAATGAAAAAATGAGCAAGGAACCTGAATAGACACTTCTCCAAAGAGGACATGCCATACAGATGGCCAATAGACAAAGAAAAGATGCTCAATGTCACTGTCACTAATCATCAGACCATAATGAAAC
>PVJI01012529.1:0-51260 GCA_004026765.1 Micronycteris hirsuta | reverse complement strand
TGGGAGGTGGCTGGTTGGTAGTACAGTGGGGGAAAGGCACCCAGGCAGAGGGGCCAGCCTGAGCAAGGCACAGAGGGGCGGGAATGAGATAAACTGCAGTCTGTACCCTGAGCTCAAGGTGGCTTCACTCAGGTGCACACAGCAAAAATGAGCCTGGAGAGAGAAGCCAATCAAGAAGGACCTTGTCATCAATAATATTTGATGAAGGAAACCGGGCAGTGGTGGGAAGGGGGTAGTTCCAGAAGGCTGAGAGACATTCTACCCCACAGTCATTAAAAATGATCCCCACTATCCCAAGTGTGAACAATTAGCTGAAACCTTCTCTCAGTCAAACCCCAAGCACAACTAGAGGAACAGCTAACCTTTGAGAAAACACAAAAGAAAAGAATATCTGTTCTATGTGTGTTTAGCCAAATTCCTCTCTCTGAGATGCCATCTTGGATCAGAGGGTCCATTCCAGCAGAAAATGTGGCGTCACTGTGGCTTTCCGCCTCTCCAGGCATGCGCCGTCCAGAACCTGAGGCGACTCCGGCTCTGGGGCATTACAGACAGGGCTGGGTGGGCTTTTCCTGCAGCGGTGTGTGGAAGCCAGCTCTCGCCAGCTCACACCTGTTGCACGCCCAGGAATTTTGTCAGCTAGTAGTTACACATAATGATGCAAACTTGCGTGTAAATAAATTATACTAAAAACAAAGATAATAAATACTCCAAATGCATTACCCTCCTAATTATTTTACTACATTCTGCTGTTGTCTTTGTTCTTCAGGAGATTTACATTTATTTTATCTGTGTGGTAGAAATATTGCGTTTCCCATTAGTAACGTCACCAGTGTGTTGATATAGCGGGGAATCCGTCACAACGGGACTATACACAGCACAGAAACTGGCCAATGCTACAAATCAGCCCCTCCTCCACCCCCTCACTCCTCCCTCCAAGAGCTGGTTGTTAATATTTGCCAACACACCACTGATTTCATGGGCTGTGTTAAATCAATCAGCACGTCAGCTATTCTCCCCTGTTCTTGCTTCCTTACCCTCCACCCTACCCCCACATACCGTGTAGTACACATGTATACACACGAATCCATTCTCTCTACCTTCCTTAGTCTTTCTGGGTCACAGGGCACAGCTTTACTCTGGAATAGACTCTGCTCTTCCCCCTTCCCCATGACTTAATTCCAGGACATACGATTCAAGCCCTGTGTTGCTGTGCTCCCAATACGAATGGTACCTCAGTTTTCTCATCTGTAATATGGGAGGGGTAGATGAGAAAATCTCAGAGGTACTATAAAGAATTGGACCCTGGCCAGGCGGCTCAGTTGGTTGGCGCATCATACCCTACACCAGAAGGTTGTGGGTTCAATTCCTAGTCAGGACAAGTACCTGGCACACCTGGGTTTCAGGTGCAATCCCCACTCAGGGCACATGCAGGAGGTAACCAACCGATGTTTCCTTCTCACAGCAATGTTTTTCTCTCTCTCCCTCTTTCTCTCTCTCTTTCTCTCTCCCCGCTCTCCCCACCCCCCTTACTTAAAACATCCTCAGGTGAGGATTAAAAAATAAACACATAAATTTAAATTAAAAAAAAAAAGAACTGGAAACCCTTATTTTAATATACTGTCCCCTAAAACACTTCATTGAATCAAAGTAGTTAAAATCTTTTATTGTGAATGAGGCAGACACCAACTTTGCCCATTTTACCATGCATTTAGTAAGTAACCTTAGACAAGTTTCCCAAGCAGCTCTACCTCATTTCTACACTGCTAAATTCATCATTGTCATTGCTGTTATCACTGTCCTAAGCACTGTCCATTGGTTCATCTCAGTTTGGAAGTAAATAGCATTGCCCATTCTAAAGATTTCAAAAATGAAAAATCAGAAAGGCAGCAAAGATACACACATAATCCTAACTAAGTAGGTAATGATGGTTTTCAGAAAAAGGATTTACCTTAAATGCAATAAAATCAACATTAAACAGATTAACAGGAACTTCCAGCCAAGATGGAGGTGTAGGTAGACGCGCTGTGCCTCCTCGCACAACTGAAAGAAGGACAACAAATTTAAAACCAAAAAACAACCAGAACTGCCAGAAAATCGAGCTGTACAGAAATCCGACAACCAAGGAGTTAAAGAAGAAACATTCGTCCAGACTGGTAGAGGGTCAGAGACAGACAGCTGGGGTGGAGAGGACTCACTACAAAGTGGTGGCTAGAGGACCAGGTGGGCAAGGAGGTGGCTGGCAGACTGGTCTGTCCCACATTTGCATGTGGACAAACTGAGAGGAGCAACTGGGAAATGAGACCGCACAACCCAGGGTTCCAGCTCAGGGAAATAAAGCCTCAAAACCTCTAGCTATAAAAACCTGTGGGGGTAGCAGTGGCAAGAGAAACACCCAGCTTCACAAGAGAGTTCACTGGAGAGACCCACAGGGTCCCAGAACATACACAGACCCACCCACCTGGGAATCAACACCAGAAGGGCCCAATTTGCTTGTGGGTAGTGTTGGAAGTGACTGAAAGCTAGCTGAGAGCCAAACAAGTGACATTGTTCCCTCTTGGAACCTTCCCCCTTGAACCATTCACCCACATACAGCACCACAATGCAGTGATGTGAGTTACCCAACCCTGGTGAACACCTAAGGCTCTGCCTCTTACAATATAACAGCTGTGCTAAGACAAAAAAATATGGCCCAAATGAAAGAACAGATCAAATCTCCAAAAATAGAACTAAGCAATGAAGAGATATCCAACCTATTAGATGCAGAGTTCAAGAGACTAGTCATCAGGATGCTCACAGAAATGGCTGAGTATGGTTGCAAAATAGAGGAAAAAGTAAAGGCTATGCTAAGTGAAATAAATGAAAATGCACAGAGAATCACCAATGAAGGGAAGAAACTGAGACTCAAACCAATGATCTTAAACATAAAAAGAAAGAAACATTCAACCAGAACAGAATGAAGAAACAAGAATTCAAAAAAAATGAGGAGAGGCTTAAGAACTTCCGGGGCAACTTTAAACGTTCCAACATCCAAATCATAGGGGTGCCAGAAGGAGAAGAGGAAGAGTAAGAAATTGAAAACTTATTTGAAAAAGTAATGAAGGAGAACTTCCCCAATCTGAAAAAGGAAATAGACTTCCAGGAAGTCCAGGAAGCTCAGAGAGTCCCAAAGAAGTTGGACCCAAGGAAGCACACACAAAGGCACATCATAATTACATTACCCGAGATTAAGGATAAGGAGAGAATCTTAAAAGCAGAAAGAGAAAAAGAGACAGTTACCTACAAAGGAGTTCTCATAAAGCTATTAGCTGATTTCTCAAAAGACACCTTTCAGGCAAGAAGGGGCTGGAAAGAAGTATATGAAGTCATGAAAGGCAAAAACCTACATCCAAGATGACTCTATCCAGCAAAGCTATCATTTAGAATGGAAGGGCAGATAAAGTGCTTCTCAGATAAGGTCAAGTTAAAGGAATTCATCATTACCCAATCCTTATTACATGAAATGTTAAAGGGACTATTCTAATAAAAAGAAGACCAAAGATATGAATAGTAAGATGACAACAAACTCACAACTATCAACAACTGAACCTGAAAAAAAAACTAAGCAAACAACTAGAACAGGAACAGAATCACAGAAATGGAGATCACATGGAGGGTTATCAGTGGAAAGGGGAAGGAAGGAGACTGGGGGGAAAGGTACAGGGAATGAGAAGCATAAATGGTAGGTACAGAATAGACAGGGTGAGGTTAAGAATAGTATAGGAAACGGAGAAGCCAAAGAGCTTATATGAATGGCCCATGGACATGAACTAAAGGGGAGGAATGCAAGTGGGATGGGTGGTGCAGGGGAGAGGGGAATAAAGGAGGGGGGAATGGGACAACTGTAATAGCATAATCAATAAAATATATTTTAAAAAACAGATTAACAGAAATCCTAAGTAGCTAATTAGTAGAATGGGTGTTATCTCTTTGAAAGAACCTTCTACACTGAAAGGACACATAAAATAAACCCATGTCTTTATGGTCAATATTTGACAAAGGAGGCAAGAACATATAATGGGATAAAGATAGTCTATTCAATAAATGATGTTGGAAAAATTGGACAGATACATGCAAAAGTAAAACTAGATCACCTTCTTACACCGTAAACATGAAAAACTCAAAATGGATTAAAGACTTAATCATTAGACTTAAAATGAAAAATTCTAGAAGAAAACATGGGCAGTAAAATCTCAAACATTTCTTGTAGTAATATTTTCTCTGATACATCTCCTTGGGCAAGGGAAACAAAAGAAAAAAATAAACAAGTGGGACTACATCAAACTAACAAGTTTTGCACAGCAAAAGAAACCATCAACAAAATTAAAAGGCAACAAACTGAGTGAGAGAACATACTTACCAATGACACATCTGATAAGAGGTTAATATCCAAAATTTATGAAGAATTTATACAACTCAACACCAGAAAACCAACTAATCCAATTTAAAAAATGAGCAAAGGACCTGAGTAATCACTTCTCTAAAGAGAACATACAGATGGCCAACAGACATGAAAAGATGCTCAATGTCACTAATCATCAGAGAAATGCAAACTAAAACCACAATGAGGTATCACCTCACACCTGTCAGAATGGCCGTCACCAATAAACCAACCAACAAGTGCTGGCGAGGATGTGGAGAATAGGGAACCCTCGTGCACTGTTGGTGGGAATGCAGCCTGGTGCAGCCACTGTGGAAAACAGTATGGAGTCACCGCAAAAAGTTAAAAATGGATCTGCCTTATGACCCAGCAATGCCACCTCTGGGCACATCTCCGAAGAAACACAAAACACTCATTCAAAGAATATGTGCACCCCTATGTTTATTGCAGCATTATTCACAATGGCCAAGCCATGGAAACAAGTCAAGTGCCCGTCAGTACATTTACACGGCGCAATACTACCCAGCCACAAAAAAAAGAGAGAGAAGGAACTCTTACCCTTTGTGACAGCATGGATGGACCTGGAGAGTATTATGCTCAATGAAATAAGCAAGTCAGAGAAAGCTGAGTACCATATGATGTCATTTATATGGGGAATCAAATAAATAAGCAACATAGAAACAGACTCATAGAAACAGCGAACAGACTGACAGCTGTCAGAGGGGAGGGGACTTGGGAGTGAAAAAAGTGAAGGAATTAAGCAAAAAAAAAAAAAAAAAAAAAATCCTGCAGCACAGACAACAGTGTGGTGACGACCAGAGGGAAAGTGGGGGGAGGGGGAGGTAGAAGAGGGTGAAGGGGATAAATGGTGATGGAAGGAGACGCGACTTGGGGTGGTGAGCACACAACACAACATACAGATGATGTGTTCTAGAATTGTACACCTGAACTCTATATAATTTTATTAACCAATGTCACCCCCATAAACTCAATAAAAAACAAATTACGTATTCCATGAAGGTGAAAATCATGTAAATGCATCTAGGGTTGAAAGGCGGAGGCAAGCAGGTCCCTCCGAGCCATCCCTTGGGTGAAGGCAGCCCCGCCTCTGAAAACCACTCCGTAAGCAGAGGTACCAGGTGTGGATTGTCGGAACCGGGCCCCTTGGAGAGGGAGACCGCACAATTTCACTGGAACAGCATGTGCGAACCAGGACAGCCCCGGGCGTGCTGGAGGCGTGGAACTCACACCAATAAACTGTCCTCCAGCCCTCTGATCTGAAACCGGAACACTCACTCTCAACCATCAGCCTGGAACGAAGCACTAATGATTCAAATAGGCAAATTCACCACCAGAAGAAAGGAGATGCCCTCAGGGACGCAACCCAACTAGAACAGGCATGAATCGTGTCTAATTGTGATGCTGTTAAGGGACTTTGACTTCAGCCATAAACCTGGAGCAGAGAATTTGTAGCTGGGCTACAGATAAATAAAAGATAAATAAAATTACTGTCTTACTCTTCCCCTGAGATGAGTCCAGGTTTCTACTGTGCAGAATATATACAATTCGGAAGCCTTTTTAAAGACAAAGAACTTAAAATTATAAATTTGAAATGAGATTAAAAGTAAATATTTGGCCCTGGCTGGGTGGCTCAGTTGGTTGGAGCATCATCCCATACACCAAGAGGTTGTGGGTTCGGTTCTAGTAAAGGCACATACTTGGGTTGCGGGTTCAACCCCTGGAGGGGGCGTGTATGGGAGGCAACCAACCGATGTTTCTGTCTCACATCGATGTTTTTCTCTTTTCCCCTTTCTCTCTCTTTGAAATCAATAAAACACATATCCTTGGATGAGGCTTCAAGAAAAAAAGTAAAAATTTGTTTAGAAAGAAAAAAGAAATAATGTACAAACCATTCTTAAAAGATGGCAAATGACACGTATATCATAAATTCTGAAAATCTGGAAAACCGACATGGTCACATTCTTATCAATTAACTTCTTAACATACCTCTAACACCCTTTTTCCTCTACATATTTTGATAATATTCTCCTTGATTGACTACACATTTACTATTGATTTTATAATATTTTCTATAAAGAGTATGAAATTTAAAATAAATAAGGCAATCTGTCCTGCAGAATGGTTGGTCCAAAAACTTGGGTAGACTGAAGATGGCTATGAATTCTTGTCGCCCCTCCCACTGAGAGAGACACGCTCGTTTCCCTCCCCGTGAATCTCAATGCGGCAAAATCAATACTGAGGGATTTCCCTGGCCAGGCCTCAAGCAGACAGGCGGCTTCTCCTTTTTCCTCCTGGGACTTCCTTCTTGGAATCCGGCCGCCACGCTGTGAGGAAGCGCATGTGACCACACGAAGAGGTCACACGGGGGAGAACCAGGGCCCCTGCCGCCAGCCCCCGCGGGGCTCCAGCGCATGGCCAGCACCAAGGCCAGGTCAGTGGGGGGCTATGCGACCTTGCGGCCCTCTCCGTGCCCCAGCTGACACCATAGGAAGCAGAATGACCATAAAACCAGTCACATCACAGAACTCCGAGAAATAACAAGCAGTCGTTTTAAGCCCCCAAATCTTAGGGTGGTTTATTATTCAGCAATAACTGTTTTCTTCCCAACATTTTATTATGCAGATACTCACACATAAAGAAAAATTGAAATAACTGTGAGCACTCACATGCCCACCTGTTCGACTCCACAATCAACAGTTTGCTATTCTTGCTTTATCGCTGGCCTGTCCCATCTGTCCACCCATCTCTTTTTCACGCATTTCCAAGCAGCAGGCATCGGCACGCTTTACTCCAAACATTTGAGCATGCATAACATTCGCTTAAAAGTCTTTTCTTCCGAGGTAAAATTCACATGCAGTGAAATACACAGACCCTAAGTGTGCCGTTCTGAGTTTTGACAAATGCGCGCATCTATGAGACCCAACGCCCTAACAAGATACAGAGCATTAGCCTTGCTCAGAAAGTTCCCTCTTGTCCCTCCCTCAGTCTGTCCCTGCCCCCAGCTCCTCCGAAGGAAACCACTCTTCTAACTTCCTGTCGACCCTAGATTAACTTTACCAGTCCAGAACTTAATAAAAAGCAAATCCTACAGTATTTTCTTTTTCAATTGTTTTTTTTTTTTTTTACTCAGCATAACGTTTGTGAAATTCACACTCCCGGGGGAGGGGCACGGTTCCTTGCACTACTGAGCACATTCCTTTGCGGAACCACGACTGCGGTGCGCTCACCCAGTTTCTCGTGGAGGGGCACGGGGCCGTGTCCAGCCCGCGGCTGTTATAAATAAGGCTGCTGCGAACCCCTGTGCAAGTCCCTCTGTGGACGCAGGTTTTCGTTTCTCTTGGGTAGAAACCTAAGAGGGGAACTGCTGGGTGAAAGAGCAGATGGGTGCTTAGTCAATAAGAAACACCCCAGCCCTTCTCCGAAGTGAATTCCCTTTTAATTATCGATAAAAGTTGAGGAAGATTTCTTCCCGCTTCACCTCTCCGTACTTGCAACGCCCCCTGCGTTACCCGCTCCCTGCAGCTTCTCACTGGAGTACTTGTTCTTACGGGAGAAAAGCCTCAGTTGGTTCCGGCCATTTGATCTGGTGAGACATGCCCTGCCTAGGGCCCTAACAGCTGGCCCAGCTCTGCCAGGTCCTCTCCAGGGATGGGAGACAAGGTGACCTTGAAGTCTAGGCCAATGTCCGACAGGCAGCATTTCCTTCTAATCTTTCTCTTCAGAATCACACATGAGTCTCGATACTTGGTGAGGTTCACCACGGGCCTATGGCCACTGGGTGACTTGAAGATATTTTTCTTTATTAGTATCTCCCCTCCTTTCCTGACTTCCCAACTAGAATGTAAGCAGTGCTCCCCACCCCCGGAGGGCAGACTCTTTCACTGTTTTATCTATGTCCAGAACAGAGTGGGAACTGAATGAACAAATGAATGAATGCTTCCCTCCGTCTACCTTGTCACCCAGCCCCGAAGAACTTACTTCTATACTGGCCCATAGCTACATAGGCTGCTGCCCAGGGCCTCTACTGGGCCAGTACTTTGTGCTCTAGCCTAGAAGGTGTCATACTTGGCCTGGGTGACACTTCTTTCTCCAATCCCACCCGAGGAGTGAGAAGCCTTCTAGGGCAGGAACTTCATCCGGTTCAGCTGTGTAACCCCACAGTTCCCAGAAATGTGCTGTGTACATAGTAGGTGCTCAGTAAATGTCAACTTGGTCTTTGCTTTCCACATACACCAAAAGGTTTTTAACCTGGACCCTCAGATGTCCGGAGTAGCCTGAATTCCTGAGGTTGTGTGCAGAATGTTTGCACACGAATACGTGCTTGCGGGTGAGCAGCGTAACACCTTTTCAAAGGAACCCGAGACCCAAAACCTGTTAAGAATCACTAGGTGGGTTTTAACAAAAGCCACTTTTGCTTTCCTTTGCCACTGAAGGCCTTGGCAGAGGCAGGTCACATGATCATCCAGCCCATTGTCCTTGTCTTAGTTATGCAGCTGGACTGCCTTTCCCAGTCTCCCTCGAAGGTAAATGGGACCATGCGACCACAGGACTGAGGTCAAGCCAATGGAATGTAGGGAAGGGAGGTTTGCCCACTTCTGACTTGAGCCCTGACCCCTCTTGGATGTCACTCCCTGTGCTCTCTCTCCCCTTACTTTCTGCCACATCCAGGGTGATCCAGGGAGGCCCTGGAAGAACTGCCCAGGCAGAGCCACAAGAAGAATGAAGCTGAGGCCCCGCATCACCACTTGAAAAGCTGCCTGTTGAACACCTATTGGGACTCTAACGCAAAAGATAACGTTGTCATGCAAGATGCCACCAACATTTTGGAGGTGTGTGTGTTACAGCGGCTAGCAATACTTGCCCTGACTAATAGAGCAGAAATAGGCATTTTTATTTCTAGTATTTCTTGCTGAAACAAGAATGATTTTGCAGTCTGGTCTTTCTCACTCATACAAGAAACAGCCCCCTCCCCATTCCCTCGAGGCTTCCTGGGCTGCCTGAAATATAATCCAAAGAAAGGTCTTTAGACAAGTCTTTCTAACCACCACTCCCAAAATGTGCTGAGGTTGGGTGAAGCTTGAGTTGAGACATAAAAGAACCTCTCTCCTTGCCACGCCCACCTTCTACCCTATGACTTCAACCCACGTGCCACTTTAAGTTTTAAAAAGGAAAGATGGTGTTCAGAAATGAAATGTGTCCACTTTGAAATAATGAATGAAAAGGCATGAGTTTTGTAAGGGCACAAAGAAAAGATAAACGAACGTCCTAAGACATCAAAAAAGGAAATGGACACACTCGGGAAGGGCGTTCCGAAGTAGCCATCCTCACCAAGAGGGGGACACATGCCCACAGTCCATGGCTCTGTCCCCCGCCAGGAGGCAGCCCTGGTCCCCCCACCACCCCAAGCCTTGGCTCTTTGTCCAGTAACAACTGCAGTCAGTCAGTTACGAGAGATTCCTCCAATTATTCTCCAAGGCATAGGATTCAACGTTGAAGTGGGAACCCAGCAAGGCAGGGTCACAGCCCTCCCCCTCCATGTGTGACATTGGTCAGGCTGATTTCATCCTGCAGGTCAGCCTTCCGGTTTGTCACATAAGGAGGTCCTACCCCATGATGTGTAAGACGGGGACATTCCGGTCACCAATAATTACTACCCAGTCACAACTGGGGCATACCACAGCATCTCCCAGTGTCTGCACACTTCCACAGGGGCCCCCCCTAGGCCAAGGGGCTGGCAGAGGGGGTGCCTAGCTTCCCCAATTATTCCTTCTTCCACACACAGGAGGTGAAAGTTCTCGTATGAGCCCATACACAAGACCACTTGCTCTGTCCCAGGTTCAAGTTCACTCCACCTCTTAACAGGTTCCCTTTCCTCATTGTTTTCACGGTCTGCTTAGTGCAACTTTGCACTTGACCAAGCTCCCTAATTGCAGGAATCTATAAAATGTTTACCCTGGCAGATTAAAATATGGCAGCAAATCCTATGACATTCCTTGCATGGGGTCTTGAATCTGAGCAGGCTTATGACTGCTTCAACCATAGAATATCGCAGCGATGAAATGACACTATGGGACCCCAGGTCCAGCCGCTGTTTGAATACAATCACACTAGAGATCCGAAGCCAGATTTGCTCAGCCTACCAAAGACATAACACCAAAGAAATGACCACGCTGTTTAAGCACTATGCTCTGAAATGGTTTATTCCCCAGAGTAAACAACCAGGGTACCAAAAGCTACCCTAAGAATTCCACTTTTATCAGCTCATTCAACCCTCACAACAACGTAGGAGGTAAGTATATACATTTCACAGATGACTTCAATTCTGGAGACACATCCAAGAAGAAGTGGAGGACCGCGCATTACCTGGGAACCGTTGCTGCGTGGTTCTTTCCGGCCGTCACCTCCAATGGTTCTTCTACCATCATAATGTCCATTTACACACCCTTCTACCCAACGAGCATCTGTCAGTCACGACATGCCAGATGCTGTGCTAAGGGTTGGCGATGCCAAGGTCAGTGAAAGTCACAGCTCCTACTCTCAAGGAGCCTGCAGTCTAACAGAGGGTTTATATGGTATCAATTCGGTGTGATAAAAATTATGATAAATTAAGCCCAGAATTCTATGGGCCACACAAATTGTGGGAGGCCAGAAGGAGGGGACTGGGGAGCCAGAGGACAGGGAAGTCTTCTTGGAAAGTGTGACCTGAGGTTTAAAAGGGGAGAAGAAGACTTAGCCAAAAGAAAAGACAGAGAGTGAATATTCCAGAACAAGAGCTGTGCAAAGTCAAAGAGACGATAACGTACATTCAGGAAATTGCCATTGATTTGCAGGAATCCTGGCATGTGTGAGGGGAGAGGATGGCTCAAGGTGAGCAACTCATCCTGGTTTTCCTGAGACTTTCTAGATCTTGATACTGAAAACTGTACATCCTGTGACATCCCTCAGTCCTAAGCGAAGCAGGAAAGTTGGTCACTTCAGGCCGGCCGGAGGGGCGCGCAGGAATGGCGCGGGAGCTGCAGAGGCGGTGAGCGGAGGCGAGGAGACAGTGAGCCCCACTGGCTGTCCCGGGCAGTTTTGACTTTACCCTCAAGACAAATAGGAGACAATACTTAAACAGGGCCAGTGATTTGATTACTTGCCGGAGTTGAAGTTCAGCTGGAGCTGAAACCACAGAACTACTCCATGTGCTTTGGGAACAGTAGTCTCTTCGTTCCTCATCAGCACTCAGTGTGAGAGCTTCTCGAGATGAAAACTTAGATCATTGATTTTTTCTCAACTATTCTTTGTCTAATATAGGCTTTCTGTGTTAAAATTTTCATTCGAGCATTGTTCTAGTTGCATTTTAACAGATGGGATGTCCTATTTTCACTGCCATTCAGTCCAAAATATTTTCTAATTTCCATTATGATGTTTTCTTTGATTTGTGGTTTATTGTGTATTATACTGCTTAATTCCTAAGCATTTGGGAATTTATCTTTTCATTATTGATTTCTTGCTTCATTTCACTGTGGTCAGAGAATATATTTTATATGATTTGAAGCCAGTGAAATTTACTGATATTTGTTTAATGGTCAGATATTTTTTCTTATTTTGGTGAAGGTTATATGTGCTCTTGAAAAGAATGTCTATTCAGCAGTTGTTACTTGCAGTATTCTATACTTGTCAATTATGTCAAGTTTATTCATTTTTCAAATATTTTTATTTTTTATCTCCTTGTTCTATCAACTACAGAAGTATCTTAAAATCTCTAGCCATGATCATATATTTACCTACTTACCCTTTATATTATGTCTATTTTGCTTTATATGTTTTCAATCTATGTTAATAGGTGCATCCAATTTTAGACATCTTATATACTCCCTTTCACCATTGTAAAAATTTCTTTGTGTCTAGTAATTTTTTGTCTTAAAGTCTACTTTGTCTGATATTATTATTACTCCACCAGCTTCCTTTTGGTTAGAATTCTCAAGGTATATCTTTGTCCATCCTTTTATTTTTAGCTTTTCAATGTCTTTATATTTAAGGTATACTTCTTACAAGCAGTACACAGTTATTGCCGTTTTAAATCTAGTCTGACAACATTTGCTTTCAACTATGTAGTCCCTTTATACATAGCATATTCTTCGATACGCTGGAGTTAAAACCACTTTTTCACTATTTGTTTTACATTTGTCTCTGTTTATTGTTCAATTTTTATTATGGTCTTATCTCCTTTGGAATTGCTCAGGTCCTTTTTATTACTTTACTTTCCTCCTTCCATCAGACTCTCACTTATGCACTGTTTTGGTACCATGCTGCTGGTCGGCACAGAGATTGCAATACTCACGCGTGCCGTGTTAAATCCACCTCCATTGGGGCACTGCCGTTTCCTGGACGGTGTCGGGACCTTCTAATGCTGTGATTCGTTTACCTACCTTCTGCCTTTTTTGGCTACTTCTGTCATGTACTTTAGTTTTATGCATATTTTAAACCTCAGGAGGCATTACTACTATTCTTTAAGTTGACAAATTTCACTTAGATTAACCATAAATATACCCTTTTCACCCCTTCCTGGAAAACCATGCTTCCGTCTAGACACATTTTCCATTTGACTTAAGTATTTTTTTTAATTACTTTATTTTTTTAGTGCCGTTGTTTTGTTTTCTGAAAATTTCTTTATTTTACCTTAATTTTTGAAGGATTCTTTGCTGGATATAGAACTATAAATTGGCATTTATTTCTCTCAGTGATTTAAACATGTCATTCCTTTGTTATCTGGTTTCTATTCTTTCTGCTGAGGAATTGGCTTTTGGTTTTATTGCTGCTTATTTGAAGATTATGCACCTTTTTCTGTTTATCCTCTTTTGATGTCCTTTGTATTTGGCTACCAGCATTTATTAGGATGTTCCTAGAGGGGTTTTCTTTGTATTTTTCCTTTGTTTGTAGTTTCTTAAATTTGGGGCTTGGTGCTTTTGATGAGCACAAAAATCTTTCAGTCAGTATTTTCTTTAAACATTGCTTCGGCTCCATTCGTTCTCTCCTCTGTTGGTAGAACTGTGCTCACACATCTGGTCGACCTTCCAGCATGTCTCACACATCTTTTAAACTCTCTTTAGCCCTTGCTCACCCTTTTTCCTCTGTGCAATTCAGTCTGGATATTTCCTACTCTCCTGTCTTCCGGTGTAGTAGTCCTCTTCTCACTGTGTCTAATCTACTGTCAAACCTACATATTGAAGTCCTAATTTCATATATTTTACTTTTAAGGTACAGTATTTCCATCTAGATTTTTAAAATATATTCTACTTTTTTGGTAAAATTCTTCATGCTTTCTTCTATTTTCTTTAACAAATAAATCATAGTTATTTTAAAGTCTGTGTCTGCAAGTTCCAATGTTTGAATTACCCAATAATCTGTTTTTCTTGTGATTTCCAGTCATTTTGTCCTATTTGCTGTCATGTGTGGTAACTCACTAAATGCCACTGTGAGTATAAAAACTGTAGGGGATCCGTTTAACTGCTAAAACTGCTGCTTAACTCTTTAGTCTCCTAGCAGCCGCTTTGCACTTGTTTGCTTTCTGAGTCTTGCCCCCCAGATGTGCAACTTAAGAATTCAACAGTTGCATTGTGCTAAACTGTATGTAGGCTTTTGAGCTCATTTTTCTGTGATTTCCTCCTTCCAAGGACATCTCAGCTGTCTTGGCATCAATAGGTTCTAACCCCTAGAGTCTCTCCAAACTATCAAGACTGCTGTACCCCCACATCACCTCTTCCGTTGAACCCCACTTCCTCTTTGCTGTGAATCAGCAAATGCCTGAAGCAAAAGCAGACACAGATGCGGCACATCTGAATGAGATTTTCCTCTCTCCAGGAAGTGACCTCTCAGACTCTGGTTACTTTGGTTGTTCTCTGATTCCTTCAGGATTCTTTATTTCTCTTTGGGGGTATTTTATTTGGTTTTACCATTGTTTTCAGAAGGGGGGGAGGGTTTGTCTATCCAAGCTATTCAATCTGAAGTTTTACATTACTTCTTTAAAACCTCAGAACAACCCTGAGATAGATTTAATTATCCCCATTTCAGAGATAAGGAAGTGGGGCATAGCTGATTTAAATTATCTAACAAGAAAACCATTTAAATAGCAGGGCTAAGTTTCACTTTAAGCTTTGTGTTCTTTCCAATCTACTCCTGATACCTCACCACCAACTCTCTTTGGGTAACATCTGGAACAGAAGAACTCACTGAAAAATGAGGACAAAGGATGGTTTCTCTACCTCCTCCACCTCCTCCTGCAAAGGCAGGGCTCTCTCTACCTCCTTCTCATATCCTCACCAACAACAGCAGCTGATCTATATTTCTGATGTGGGAAACTATTGAATAATTCATAAGACAGGAGGGCTCCTAGCTCAACTAAACCTTGGATGAATTGTCTCCACGGCTCTGCTGAGATGAAGAAAAATATTTCTCGTGTGCAGCAAAGGTGGCTCAAAGAGAAGATTCATTAAGTAAGATGCTATTTAAACATAAACATTTTTCTGACTAGTACCACACTTTTAACAGAAGGCGATGCTTAATAGAGTAGAGATACTTTAATCTCTCCTCACACTGCCTTCCTAAATTCAAAAAACATACCACATTGCCACGGGCATTTTAAGGAAGATATGTGGAGGCATCCATTCACACTTCATTTTAAGTGTCTGTTCTGTAAAGGCATCTGTTATTGGCTGTAATCGTGTGAGTCATAACGAAGGCATTTATATTCATGCAGATATAATCTACACTTCCACAGGTGTCCAGATGCAACGTGCAATTGCCTAATGAACCCCTCAAATAACATGCTGCCAATGAGAACTGAGTTTGCCTCTCCTACAAAGAAAATGAAACTCTATCAGGCTGGCACACAGGAAATTCGGCCTCCTAGATGGTTTTAATATGATGGCTTTCTTACTCCAATTTCTTCAGGAAATAATATATAGGAAAATAATGTTTCTCCTTTGTGATTACATTACCATATGGAGTAATTTTTCTTGACGGGGAGGTCATTTCAGCTGATGAATTCCTGAACAGTGAAATGAAAGCTCGGCTCTCTGATGGCAAAGGACAGACTGACTTATTAAAACTCTGACATTATAGATTTTTATTAGTCCATTCCATGCTTGCTCTTTTGCAAGATCAAAAGCATGAATGGACTTTGGAAAGTCCGTCAGGAAATGTTAAGGATAAAAGTTAGACAGAATGGCTATTATTACAAATGGGAAAATAATCTGGAACCAAAGATCATAGAGGCTGACTCTGAGATGACTCACAAAGACAATCTGGGGAGCAGAGCAGATGGGGTGTAAGTATTAATGAGGGAACCAGTCTCCTAAGATCAATGGCCAAAGTTCTAGAAGAATCACTCAGGCATCTGGATTTAGGGCACACTGTGCTGGCCTGAACGAAATCCACTGCCTTGGTCAGAGGAGATGTGGCCCTAATTTCAGAGAGACTTCCCAGGCACTCTGAGACCGTCATTTTAATTTTGTCACTGAAACACCTTTCAGAAGCTGGGTTTATTGTGCTCGTAATCGTTCTCATTCAAACTCGTTCACTCATTCCGTCACTCCGCCTTGACCGGCCCCTCGTGCACCAGCACCATGAAAACGCTCTGATGTGACACGTGTTCCCGGGGAGTTCGCAATCTGGCAGGGAGACGACAGGTGAATCCACGCGACTTGCATGGCGGTGTGGCAGGTCCTGTGAAAAGGGACTGTAGGGTTCATCCGTTCGTTCACCAAGGTTTAATGAGTACCTACTACGTGCCAAGCCCCATACTCAGGAATGGGGACACAAGAGGGTCCTTGAGTAGCTATGATTTTAGTAGGGAAGACACAGGATAAACAAATTAACACAAACAAAGTACACATTGTGGTTCAAGCGACAAGAACGCACAGCGACGCATCCACATGAAGTAGTTCACTACTCAAGAACTCGCCAGACGAGACGACCACATGCTCTCTGCAGCTCACGGCTCAGAGCCCGGAGCAAAGGCTGGGCCCTCTGGAGCATCGCCCCTGAGCCCAGTGATAGCTCAAGCTCCCTTCTGACTCAAAGACTCAGAACAAAGAGACCTTTTTTCATGGGCTTGGTCTGGGCTCTGATGAAGTAACCCTGGGTTCTGAACAGTGTCTTGCTGCACCAGACAATCAGCCCCGCCTGCCCTTTGAGCCACGGCAGAAAGTGATGAACTTGACCAGCTGACTCAGCCACTAGCCCGGAACATGGTGGTCTGTCTTTCCATTGCAGCTTCTCATTGTAAAATCTGTAAGGGCAGAGTCCCCGTCTGTTTTCCCTATCACCATATACTCTAGACCCAGCCCAGCGCCTGGAACACAGCACACAATCAGTAAATATGCATTATCTGAGTAACTAGACAGCAACACAATTAGGGTTAAGAGAAGTCCTATAAAGATAACACAAGTCCTATGTTGGCAAACAGCATTGCCAACGGTGGGGGCTTGTGCAAAAGGGTTAGCCAGCAGACGGGAGGCTGCTGTCCTCAGAAGGGCCTCCTTTCATGGCTGGCGCGTTCATTTCCAAGGTCTGCCATGACAAATTACCACACACTGGGTGGCCTCTTACAACAGAAGCCTCTTCTCTCACCGTTCTGGGGGCTCAAAGTCCCAGGCCTGGCAGGACCTGGCTCCCTCTGGAAACTCTGCAAGAGAATCTTGTCCCTTGTCCCTGGCTTCTGGTGGCTCCAGGTGTGCTTTGGCTTGTGGCAGCACCACTCCAATCTCTGCCTCCACGTTCACATGGCTTCTTCTCTGCTTCTGTGTCTTCTCCTCTTCTGTCCCTTGTAAGGACACCTGTCCCTGGCTTTAGGGCCCACCTAGATAATCCAGGATGATGTTTTCATCTGCAAAGACCCTCTTCCAAATAAGGTCCCATTCACAGGTTCCAGGAAGTAGACGTGGACAGACTTTTAACGGGTTCGTCATTCAACCCACAACAGCTGGCACCTGAGCCCTAGAATTATACACCGATATAAAAACCCCCTGCCCCGGCCAGGTGGCTCAACTGGATGGAGCATCATCCTGTATACCAAAAGGTTGCAGGTTTGATTCTCGGTCAGGGCACATACCTACGTTGTGGACTTGACCCCCAGGTGGGGCATGTATGGGAGACAACTGATTGATCTCTCTCTCTCTCTCTCTTACCCCCCTCCTTCCCCCTCCCTCTGTCTCTAAAATCAATAAGCATACCCTCAGGTGAGGATTAAAACCCTGGATCCTGAGTCTCTAACGAGCTTCCCTGCTAGACAACATTTCACACGTGTTAAACAATTCAGTGCTAGAGGAACTGAGACATCCTGTGTGACCCCATCAGAAGGGACTCTCGGAAGCTTGAGGCCAGTTTTCACCAGATTTCACTCCATGCACCTTTTCCTGGTGCTGATTTTGTTTTAGACCCTTTTACTATAATACATCACAGCCATGAGTATGACCACAGGCTGAGTCCTGCGGGTCCTCTCGGTGAGTCATCACACCTGTGGGTGGTCCTGGGGACACCTTATGCAAGGGACTACCTGGGGCACCAGAGAAGGCTTCCCTGAGGGGTGAGCATTTGCACTGCGGCCCAGGATGATGATCACATGGCTCCTTAGTGAGGGGGCCAGGGATGGAGCTCAGTTTCCTCATCTGTAACATGGGGGTGTATCAGTCAAGGCCGGTGGGAAAGCCATGGCACACTCACGTGGGGTGCTTAGAAGGGGGTTCAATAAAGGGATTATACACAAACGTGAGGTCAACAACAAAAAATGATGAGGGAGCCTGAGACTGGCCACAGTGGAAAGCTGAACCACCCACAGGCCTTTAAGGCAAGAGGACAGAGTGGTCACCAGAATCCCAAGAAGGCAGTTCCGTGGAGGGGCTGCCTGACCAGAGCTGGAATCCACGGCAACTGGGAGCCATGGTGGGAGCCGGGGGAAGAGACCCTCTGACCTCCCTCCCCTCTGACCCCTGATCCTCTCGTCTTCCACCAGGGTCTCCACTGGTTTCTCCAATGAAATCGTAAGAATAAGGAGGCCACTTGACAAGGCCCACAGGGGTCAGTCTCCTAGGCCATCAAGAAAGGTGGAGAAGTGTAGACAGTAGATCAGGGTCGGAGGTGGGGGTGCAAAGCAAAATACCCCGCTCAGGGGCAATAATAGTCCTTAACATCAGGGCGTTGTTGGAACACTTAAACGAGATGGCACGTGTAGAGAACTCTTAGAACATCGTCTGGCGTGATGTCAATTCCAAGTCACGGTTTTATAAATGACTGAAGAAGATGAAGAAGAGGAGGAAGAAGAGGAGGAAGGGGAGGTGGAGGAGAAGAAAGAGGAAGAAGAAAAAAGGCTTTTGAGAAAGAACCCTCTTAAGAACAAGACTTTCGTTATTGCTGTCATGCCTGCAGTACCTGGAACAGCTCCTGGCGTGTGCTCACACTCAGCACGTGTGTTTAGCTATGAATCATAGAAGGCTTCTTACACTCAGATTCTAAGCCCTGACTCCATGCAGGGCCTC
Organism: Micronycteris hirsuta; assembly: GCA_004026765.1. Taxonomy (NCBI): domain Eukaryota; kingdom Metazoa; phylum Chordata; class Mammalia; order Chiroptera; family Phyllostomidae; genus Micronycteris; species Micronycteris hirsuta. The sequence continues at coordinate 32,303 of PVJI01012529.1, read as the reverse complement.
GGCCTCAGAGACGCACCACAACAGGGGGGAGCCCTTAGACAAAAACCTTAATTTTACCAGGGATAACTACAGCCCAGAGAAGGAACGTGCCTTCCCCGAAGACACACCATGAGTCCATGAAAGAGCTGAGAGCAGTCTCCAGATATTCTGATTCCAGTTCAGCTCCCTTCACATCAAACCAAGCTGCCTCTGGTGCTGTCATCTGAGAGCCCCAGAGGGTACCCACCTTCGAGGGTGAGAGACGGTTCGGTGCTCGTCTGTCTCTGACGGTCCATCAGAGTAAGTAAGGCTCAGGGTCTACCTTCTGGGCACTCGGCTGGCAAACCTTGGTGTTCCGGAAAGGTCACAGGCCCCACGGTGGACCGAAGGACCCGCACCTGCCCAACCACCCGTCTGTCCTGACAGCACTCAATCGCGGCTGTCAGGTTAATAGCAATTAACAACTCAATTCCTTTGAATTAAACAGAAGTTTGGGGAACATCCTCACATCTCTGTTTATTTCGTAAGGACTGTGGTATTTTGCACAAACATAAAAACTTGTAAGTTATTGGAGACTTCTTCAGTACTTGCTGTCTGTCTTTTTCTTCTTGAATTTTATTGTCCACTGAAATAGTCTGCTTCCCCTTTGCACATGCCTTGCCACTCTAATTTAACACAGGACAACTCTCCATGGTGCCACAGCTTTGGAAGCGAGGCCTCGTGCAGTTCTTCCCCAGTTAAGTCAGAATGAAATTCGCAACACCCTCAGTGAACACACATTCCTAAAATCAGAGAAACCCAGCAACCTGGGCCCGTGAAGATGGCCAGGAGCACCACCCAAGCCCATATGGAGCACAAAATGTGGCAGACTCGCTGTATTAGTGACCCCAATTACAGACCTCCCTGAACCCACACCCTCTGAGTGCTATCTGTCCCGCATGTGCAGAGTCTGATTTGGACTCTGTGCTCAATCCTATGACTTGCTGCGGACTAGGTAGCGTTTGCAAAGGTGAAGGCAGAGACTTCGAAATCACATGCATGCTCCCCCTCACTGTCTTCTACCAGCTTTGCTCACTTCGTATCTCTGTTAGGCCATGAGACAGAGGCGCACATGCCCGGGCTGGCCTGGTGGGGGAGATGCGAGTCATGTGCAGGAGAGCGGAGTTGTCATTCAAGCCGAGTCCCGCCCAGGTCAGGCGCCAGCCTACCAGACACGGGAGGCGTCGGCTGAGAGAAGAACCTCCCCACTGAGCTCAGCCGCAATTACCCGCCGAAGTGCGATGCGAAAACGCTTGTGTGCTAAGTAAGGCACAGAGTTTTGAGGTAGTCTGTGGCAACAGATCGCTGATACACAGAATAGTCCACTCTTCGCTTTTCCTCCCATCTCTAACGAGGTTTGAATTCAGCAGCGCCATTTTCAGTTCTCATCACCGTCAGCAGAATCAGGACATCGCCGGGCCTGAAGTCCTTTTGTTCACTGTTAAGTATTTTGATTGCCTTAGAAGCTACAACCCCCTAAGACGGCCGGGATGGCCTGTTTAAGATAAGATTTGAATAAGCAGGTGAGGAGGCCACAGCAGTAGATCGGAGTACAAGTGCAAGCCAGGCAAACCCCAACGCTTTCCTCTCTCAGAGAAAGGCATTGTTAAGGATGGGTACGGGCTCCGGAACAAAAATTGTTTGGATCAAGGAAAAGGCCACATCCCCCACGGCCCTGCCTCCGAGCAGAATTGCCCCAACCCAGTGCAGACAGGCAGTGACAGGCCCCACACTGCGGCCCAGAGTCCACCTGCTGCGTTGCTGAGGAGTGAACACATGGGAGCCAGACCCCCCACACCCAGACCGTGTGGGCACGGGCTGTGACTTTGCTCTGAGCCGGTCTCCTCGCCTGTACCATGAGCAGAACTTCAGCCTGTCCTTTCCAAAGTGGTCATGAGGTTAGGTGGAGCGTGGGTGGGCTTAGCACGCAGTCCAGCACATGAAGCTCCCTCAGGAAATGCCAGCCATGGGCAGCCTCAGGCAGCCCTCTGCTGGTGTCCACTGCCTCTGTCACTCACGCACAGGTGCCACTTTCTCCCACCACAAGAGAAGCCAGAAACCATGACATTTGCAATTATTCCTTCTGCTTAAAAACCAGTAATTTAATCGTTGGACTTTCAAGCCTCTGTTTCTTATACGTTAAATGTTCCTGGAGTCTGGGACCTGAGTGACAAATGTACCAGGACATTCATCCACTCAGCGGAGTGGAATTTCCCTTGGCATCAAGTGGGCCAAGGTCTACATCCATTTCTGGCACCTACCAGCTGTGTGCCTTTAGGCAAATGACTCCACCAGTCTGAACTTGGTTTCTTCTTCTATAAAATGGGAGTTGCTGTCTCCCAGGATCACTTGAAGAGTCAATAATCATTAGCTATTATTTGTCACTAGCTGTTACTCATTTTCATGGGGAGTTCTCCATGGGATCATGCTGTGTCCTGTCTTCTTTTTCCAGGGCGCCAGTCTTATGGAGTCGGGGACACACACTGCTCCAGTGTCACCTCACAGTGATGGGACAAATTGCATCTGTAACCCTATTTCCAAGTAAGTTCGCATTCTGAGGTCCTGGGCATTAGAACTTCAACATGAGACTTTTTCAAGGATACCATTCAACCCAGGACACCTGCCTCTCACTAGAATACAAAGTCCACGAGAGCACGCACTTGGTTTTTTTTGCTGCCATATCTCAAGTACCCAGAAGACTCCCTAGCACACAGCATGTGCTGAAAATATATTAGTTGAGTGCGTGAAGGAATAGAGACGATTGAGAGGAGACCTTGTAGAGCTATACATCCAATATCTCACTTCAGATTTGTTGTTTGAAAGGCTTATTAGAAATCCAAGTAGAGACGCCAACCAGGAGACTGCACACAGAATCTTAGCTGGTGGGCTGTGGCTGCACTTGTGGATCTGGGAAATTTCAGCAAGTGCATGGCACTTAAAGCCATGACACAGACGACATCACCTGGGGGGAGAGTGCCCAGAGTGGCGGTCAGTAGAGAGAGATCCAGGATGGTCCAACACTCAAAGCTCAAATGGAAGAGAGGAGCCAGCAAAGGAGACTGGGAAGAAATGAGGAGCACGGTCAGAAAAAAACAGAACGGTCTAGTGGCTCATAAGCCAGAAAAAGAAAGCATTTCAGGGAGGGCGTGGCCGCCTGTGTCAGATGCTGCTGAGAGGTCAGGTGGGAAGACCGACCGTAGAACTCAGCAAAATGCAGGTCATCAATGGCTTGACAGTGGGAACATGGCCGACTAGAAGGGGTTTTAGAGAGAGTGGGCAATGACGACATAGAGGAATGAGGTGTAGACGAACATTCAGAGGAGTTTGGCTGTAAAGCAGGTGGTCGCAGACTGATTTTTGGCAGCTAGGATTTAAAAGGGGCAGCTGTGTGCCGCTCTAGCCCATTTCATATCTCGGGGTCCACGGTGCGAGCTCCAACAATCTGGCTCTTCCAGACCTTCTCACAAACCCAGAAAGTCTGTCCCCTGGGGTCCCCTCGGGTCAGGAAGTCAGAGACCACCTGCTGGCAACCACCCTGGTCTAAGTCCCCCCTTCAGAAATGGCCCTGCAGGTACTGGCTTGGCCACAAAGTCCATTTAGTTTTTTCCATAAAATAAAAGACACATTTTTCATTTTCACCAATAGCTATTGATTTGGATATTTTGATATGTCACCTGTCTCCCAGTATTGGTTTCTAGTGGGTAGAGGCCAGGGGGTCTGCTAAGCATCTTCCCATGCATCAGACAACCCCACAGCAAAGAATTATTTGGCCAAAATGTCAATAGTACCAAGAAAGTTTACAAACCACCTTTGACAAGTTTAATCAATCACAGCACCTTCTCCACACACTGCACAAATCTTTTTTTGTTTCAGTTGTGTTTTTACCTTTCTTGAAATAATAAAGAATACGCTAACAATGTTGCCTATCTTCTTTCATCTTCAATATTAAAATGGCTGCACAAAAATTCACCAATTTTGATAAGTTTTTTAAATGCACGCTGATTGACAGCTGTTACAATACAATCTCACAAAATTGGCCCTGGCTGGTATAGCTCAGTGGATTGATTGCGGGCTGGGAACCAAAGGGTCCCGGTTCGATTCCCAGTCAGGGCACATGCCTGGGTTGTAGGCCAGGTCCCCAGTGAGCGTCATGTGAGAGGCAACCACACATTGATGTTTCTCTCCCTCTCTTTCTTCCTCTCTTCCCCTCTCTCTAAAAATAAAGAAAAAAAAATACACACAATCTCACAAAATTGTTTCAAATGAAGTTAAAGACAACTAAGTCCTACTAGAGTCACTGTATATAAAAAACCTAATAAACTTTTTGGCCGACCCAACACCCGAAGGATGAGTGTGACATCCCAGGACACTCTCAATAATGTCACTTTCTCTCCTGCCCCACTGAATGTCCGCAGGGCAGTGAGCTCCCCAGTACCAGAACCACCACTTAGCATTTTAAAATTCATCTCTCAAACTAGTCATTTTCTCCCCAAGAAATCACAGTGGGAAATAAATGCTCTGGAATAATGGAGCTGGCAGCAGAGGGAGACAGGGGAGGCCTACAAGTGTGAGGACAGAGGCCCAGCAGCCCTGGGAGGAGAGCTGCTCAGAGACCCAGGAGCCTGCTGTCCTGGCTCCTTGGTTTCCATGGTTCCCATCCCCACTGCCTTGGGGACCACCCATGCGCAGATCCTGCACAGGAGAGCACTGGAGGTCTCCATGCTCCTCACCATGCCCAACCCCTCCCAAAGGCACCAAGAGGCACGCGCTTCAGTGCCAGGTCCCTGGCCCATCTGGGTTCGAGGCTGTGCAGGGAAAGCAGTGCCCGCCTTGGCAGGTGCAGGTACCAGCTGCATCTGTTTCTGGCAGCTGTGCGCAGACACACCCCTGCTGAGTGAAGCCCCTTCTCTGGTTTTAGGAAAACAGGACCTGGAGATCTGAACTGGGATCTCAGGGTTCGGCCAGCTGGGGGAGCTCCCCCTTCATCCCCACCAAGGCCTCCCTCCGGCCACTATCCCCACCAGTCGGGAGGGCATGCCGCCGCTCAGCCTCCACCGTCTTGGTCAGGGCTGCCAGCCCGCAGGGGAAAAGCACCGCCACTGCCCCACGGTACAGACAGGAGGGCAAGGCTCGGGAGTGACGTGCCATGGGCACCAGTCCCGCGTGCTGAGGGCAGGACGCGACCTGGGCAGCTGACCCCAGCCTGTCCATCTCTCCCACAGGCCACTGTGTGTCCAGGTCTACACCGCTGATGCCAGCAAGCCCCCAGAGCACAAGGGGGCAGCTTCCCGAGCTGTCCCTGCGTCACCCTTCTCTACGCCCAGGTTTCCAATGCTGGGCCACATGCATTCCTCGCAGCGTGGCAAGAGGGGTCCTACCGAATTCATGCTTCACTCAATCCGCACACCTTTGTCCAAAACCTCCTCTATCATCGACACCCCCCACCCCGGGGTGGGGGTGCTGAGCGAAGGGTACCGGCAACCCTCTGTACAATTTTTGCGACTGCCTGAGAGTTTATAATGCTTCCACGGTGTCGAGCAGACAAATGCCACCGCCACATCGTACCTCGTATTCCCCTCACCTTTGTGCCCATGCCCATCCCCCTCCCCCCTCGGGCAACCCTGGTTCTGGGTCTGGTTTTGTCTTCTCTGGTTTGTTCATTTGTTTTGTTTTTTTAGATTCCACATGTAAGTGAAATGATATGATATTTGTCTTTCTCTGACTTACTTCATTTACCATAATACTCTCCAGGATCATGTTGTCACAAATGGCAAGACTTCATTCTTTTTATTGCCCAATAATAATAATAACATACATCCTACATCTTCCTTACCCATTTATCTATGGGTGAACACCCAGACTGCTTCGATGCCTGGGCTGGGCTGGGCAGCCCGTGGGGAGGCAGCCCGTGGGGACGCAGCCCGTGGGGAGGCGGGCCCCAGCACAGGGAAGGCAGTCAGTGCTGCTGCCAGGACTGTGCTCGGTGACCAGCGGTTACTGGACTCACCACGGTGACCCCGGCGGAAGGTCTACAAATATCACAGCACCATGCTGCTACCTGAACCCAGCGCAGCCTCATGTGCCAACTGTACTTTAATAAGAAATAAAATTACAAAAAATAAAAAACAGCAAAACAGAAACAAAAACCTAGTCTGTATCACATCCCATCTAAGGTGCCATGGAAAGCAGAAAGATGCGTAAACCTGGGCCCTGCCCTCCAGAAGCTTACAGTTTACCTGGGGCGGGGCAGGGTGGGGGCGGGAGCGGGGCGGGGCACAGTGCCACCGGTGCACAAAAGGCTAAGATCTAGACCCGCGCACGCCCAGTAGAACTGTAATGTGAACCACATCCATAATTTTTAGTTTCCCATTACTGTGTTTAAAGTAAAAAATAAGATGAAATTAATTTTAATAAATCTATTTGACCTAATTACCCCCGAAGCATCATGTCAGCGGGTAATCCGTGTGCACAATGCCTGGCTCGCTGTTCTACGCCCGTCCGTCACTCTGACTTCGAAACCCAGTGCGCACGCACCCTTGCAGCGCACCGCAGGGCAGCCCCACCCCCTGCCGCGCCAGCCCGTCTGCGCCAGGACGTCCTGGGTGGGTGCGGTCCTGGCTTCACCACTCACCAGCCGTGGGGCCTTGGAGAGGTCCTGTCGCCACTCTAAGCCGCAGCTTCCCCCTCACGGACCCCCACGAGGATTATGGCATAACCTTCATCTGTCAGCCCAGGGCTGCAAAGCGCCATGAGCTGGCGCTGCTGCTGGTACCACCAGGACTCAGGGAAGACCGAATCTGGGGCCAAGAGGAGCCCAGACAAAGAGCTGTGGGGTCCACAGGACTAAGTGGGGTCACCTGCCTCTCACCCCATCACTGTCCCTAGAAAGATGGTCCCTCCCTCTCTCCTTTCTCCTGGTCCCTCAACAGCCCTGACAGGAGAGCAGCTCAGGTGTGTTGAGGGAGCAGCCGTGACCTCCCAGGATGAGGAGGAATGAGGGGGAGAAAGGCAGGAGAAGGGAGCTGTGCCAGGGTGCCAGGGCAGAAGGAAGGGAGCGGGGGAAGGAGGAGGCCAGAGGATGAGGGGGCAGGGGCAGGGCTGTGGGGGAGACAGGTGAGGCTTGGGAGAGCTTGACTTAGCCTCAGGGGCCAAAGGCAGAGGCCCCCAAAACGTCTCATTGAAAACAAGGACCAGGAGGGAAGCCGCTTCCTCGCCAGTTCCCTGTCTGTGGTGCTCTGCTTCCCTCTCCTGGGCTCAGAGTCAAACAGTCCTGTGAATCAGGAGAACGGAGGCCCTGGGCCCCCTGTGCAGGGGACGTACAGCTTGGCAGGACACCAGGCAGACTCAGGGACCCTGGGGGCCCTGTGAGATCTTTCTAAATCTGAGGAAAACACATTTAGCTGAAGGTGTGAAGCAGCGTCGTTCAATAGGATGGACCTACTGGTTACGAGGGCCTTGGCCTGGGGAAACAGGTGTTGAAGACACAGCTGCTGGCGGCCTTGATGTCCCAGCAGTGAATTCAGTCACCTGCCCGGGACCCGGCCTGCCTTGGGTATTGTGGAAGGAGCTGGAATTCCGGGAAGACGAAGTTCCTGTCTTGCCGGGGCTCACAGTCTCCCCCGGGAGCAGCCGGGTAGATGCCCAGTCATGCTGCAAGGCGGTCAGGGCCACGCGGGAAGGTCCCGGGGATCAGAAAGGGATTCCTCCAGAAGCAGTAATGACCGACCGACTGCTCCCGCCATCACAGAAACCTGCCCGCACTTCCCGCAGTTCACACTGGCCACACCTGGGCACCGAGCGCACCCTCTGCACCACCACTCCTTTCAAGTCTCAGAACGGCCCCAGGAGGGTAACATCCCCACCGTGCCCGGGAGGCAGGTACTGCCCTCGTCCCCTGGCCTGAGCTGCCATCTCTTCTCCATTTGCCACCCCACGAGCCTCCCAACAGGCCTCCCTTCTTTGACTCCTGTCCCCTGCAACCTAGTCTCAACGCGTGACTCAGGATCAACACGTGATCCTTTGAAAATGCCGGCCAGGTTCTGACCCTCCTCTGCTCAAAATGTCGCTCCCCACTCATGTCGCTCAGTGTGAACAGTCCCTGTGTGTATAAGGCCAAGGTCAGTCCCACCAATACTGTGGGCAGTGCACCTCTAAAGTCGCATAGGACGGTCACTAGGGAGCTCCCCCAGGTCTCCAGCCTCACCTCCTGCCCCTGCCCCTCCCTCTCCCCCTGCCCCCAGCTGGCACACGGACTCCTGGCTGTTCCTCAAGCTCCCACTTCCGGGCCATGGCAGCTGCTGTTCCCACAGCTCAGCATGTTCCCACAGATACCCACATGGCTCATGTCCCCATGTCCGTCAGTCCTTCCCTAGGAGCCAGCAGGGAAGCCTGTGGTCCTGCATGGCAACCATGCCAGGTGGGAAATTGAGCTTCACTTCTGCCCTGACTTACTACCTCTGGGTCTGCTGACTATGCAACGAATGAAAACACCATTTCTGGGTAACACTGGGCGGGTGTAGGGGGGACGGGGAGAACAAATTGCACTGCCCCAGGAACCTTTGACCTTTCTTAAATGTTGTTACCTTATGAGCAAGATTTCCAGCCCACCCCACATAAGATGGCACCCACCACCCTGGCTGGTGTGGCTCAGTGGACTGAATGCCAGCTTGCAAAGCAAAGGGTCACCAGTTCGATTCCCAGTCAGGGCACATGCCTGGGTTGTGGGCCAGGTCCCCCGTGGGGGGCATGCAAGAGGCAACCACACAGTGATGTTTCTCTCCCTCTTTCGCCCTCTCTTCCCTAAAAATAAATAAATAAAATCTTTTTTTAAAAGATGGCACCCACCCACCCCACCACTCTCCACCCCACAACCGTGACTTTACTTCCCTCTGTGACCTACATCATCATCTGCGTATTCTCTGTCTCTCCCCGCGAGGAAGTAAACGTGGAAGGTAGTGCGTGTGTGTGCTGGTTTCTAGCGTATTGTTCTTTATTCCCAGTGGGATGGAAGCCAGGCTGCTTTCCCATAATATGCACTCAGACTCCGCAAACGCACAGACCCAAGAGTGAAATCATCGATGATACAACTCCGTAAGTGAGGAGAAGGGAGCACAGCTGCGAGTGGAGAAGGGCCCAAGGGGAGGGCCTCCTTCTCCCAACCTGGGGAGGAGGAGGTAGGAAACTTGTCTCCCACATTCTCTGTTTTGTTCTCAGCACCTGGAACATGCCTGGCACATAGCAGGTGCTCGATAAATATCGGGCCAAATGAATGAGTGAATAATAAGCTGGTCCTCTCTCAGCCAGGGCCTCAGGGCCCACAAGAGCTATGCCTAAGTGAACTGGGCCGAAGTAAACCCCGCAGGCTGACCCAAGCACCGGGAGGCGGGGCCGGGGGGCGGGGGGTGGCGGCTGGGGGGGTGGCGGGGCGGGTGGGTGGGCGGTGGCGGGGGCAGGCAGCTGGGATGAGCTGTGTCCAGGGCTTTCACAGGCTGGGACAAAACACAGGGGCAGAGATATCTTCCAGCCCCTGGCCATGGCCCCATCCATTGCCCAGCTCCTCAAAGGCCACCTTAGAAGGCTGATCCTTCCATGTGTCCTCAAAGACACCAGCACAAGTAGATGACCCAGGTGAGCAGTCCAAACTGGCTCCGGAACACACAAATATCCCCTCCATCCACGCTGTGTATTCATGCCATGCAAGATTTGACCACAAGAGGTCACTGTGGCTGCACAGAGGCCAGAAGACGGACCTGGTTCTGGCGAAAGTCAGTTCTAACTTCCACTTGTCGGTTGGTGGCCAGGGCGAGTGGGGAGGTGCACTCCGTACAAACAGCTTTGGCACTGGTTCTAGAATTACCAGGCGGTACACGACCTAAGTGCGTCTCTAGAAAGGTGATAGATTTAATCAAACAAAGGCGGGCCCTACAGTCAGGGTACCTGCCTGTGTGATCTTAGGCAAAACTCTCTGCCTCGGTTTCCCTTTCTGCAAAATAGGATAATAACAGTGCTCTCCGCAGAGGAGTTTTGTGAGGACTAAGTGCGTGATGTGCACAGAACTATTGGAGCAGTGCCCGGCGGAGCCTTAGGAGTTGCCAAGTTAACTATTCACGTCACTTCCCCTCCAGATCTCTCAGCATAATTTCCAGTGATTATTTAAATCTTGTAATTATAATGACATTGCCCCCCAGGGTTGTAACTTCCATGAAGGCTAGAAAGGGGTTTATATTTTTTCAACTTTTTATCATAAAAAATTTCGAACATACATGAAACTAGAAGGAACTGCCTAGATCTGCTTCTTCTCATCACTGTCCCCTCCCCAGCTCCCAGTGCAGCACCTGGCACACAGTGGGTCTCCAACAAATGATTTTCTAACGGCTATTCATTAGGTGCTACTGCAAGCCAGATCAGAACCAGGCACGAGGGCTAAGACCGTGAATTAGACCCAGGACCCGCACTCAAGTGGCTGACAGCCCAGTGACAAAGGCTGGCTCTGTTTGGCAGTTTCCCAGAGTGGAGGTGAATAAATGGAGGGTACAGTGGGCCCCCTGCCCCCAGTCGGATGAGAGTTCCTGGAAGATGCCTCTATGCTGAGAACTGAAGGATGCTTTAGAGCTAATGCAGCAACAAGGACAGGGGACAGCATCCCAGGAAGAGGGAACGGCAAGTGCTAAGGCCCCGAGGGTGCGAGCGGGCACGCCACATCCAGTAGGACCAGTGGGGCTGATGGCTAATTGATTCTTAACACGACTCACTCGCCTGAAGCATTCCCCAGGTTGCCCTGGGGACTGAGGGTCACGAGAAGGAGTCGTGACTCCTGCCTGCTGCAGTCCTCCCTGCAGTCCATCCCAGAGCTGCCACGGTGACGTCGGCCACAGTCCTCCAGGTGGCCTCCAGGGAGACTGGTACTTCAAGCCACAGAGGGCCGGCACCCAGCTCTCGAAGGGCAGAAAGCCAAGCCAGAGAAATCTGCAAGGAGCCGTCCACGGCCACCTGGACGTGATGGACCTGGGGCTGAGCCTCACCACAGGGTGATAGTGCACCTGGCGATAGAGGGGCTGTGGGCGGGGCCAGAGTGCAGGTGAGAACAGCAGGGCAGCTGTTCACTGGGCGGGTCAGCGTGGCATCAGATCCCACCTGTCCAGTCCAGTCTAAAACTCTCACCAAGGACCCAAGCGATCTGGTGCCTGCGTCTTTCTCCAAATGCACCCCCATTCACCCCCACCCCTCCACTGAACCAGCCACGCTGTGCTCCTTTTGTCCCGGAACCTGCCAACCAAGCTCTTCTGCTCCTCAGGGTGCTCTCTCCCCCCGGGTCTCCTCCTGACCAGAGGTCCTCCTCGCTCCATCACTCCTGCCAGGCCGGACAGTCCCTACTCGGCCTTCGGGCCTCCTCTCAGATCAGGCCCCAAAGAGTTCCCTGACATTCCCCAAACACAGATTCTCCTCTGATCATCTCTCTAATTAACTTTGTGCTTTTCCTTAAGACTACCTATCAAAATCAGCAATTGACTATCTAGTCGCGCAGGATTAGTTTCCGTCCCCACTCCACTGTGAGCTCTGGTGGCACACACGCCATGGGTTTAGTCTCCCCACCATGTGCCTGGTGCCTGACCAGCGCTGAGCACAGGTAAGTGCCTGATAAACATCTGAATGGATGAATGAACGAATGAAGCCAGAGTTAATGTAGCCAGCAGGATTACTGCTCTCAGGTGCCTGTCCTTAAATGTCCAGCAAGGACTGGTCTTGTCCTCTGGGTGCCGCTTTCATTGTCATCATCATCATCACACCGTATTGACGATAGCCCCCACGTCCTAGTAGAAACAGGGCCACTCAACTCAAAGTCGCCCCCAGCTGCTCCACATTTCATCATCTCCCGACTGTCTGAAAACACTTCACCCTGTTACATTGTAAGTCATCTTAACTACTTGCTTTTTTTTTTTTTCTAACTCCCTGCCCCGGAAGAGCAGGGGCCTGGATTACCCTGGTCACTGTCTGTGTCCCCAGCATCAAGAACAGTGATGGCATCCAGGAGGCATTAACTGTCACCATTTGCGTCTCACGCAGCTTTGCAATGCAGGAGCGGTGCAACCCATATTACAAGTGAGGGGACAGGAGTCCGGAAAGGCCATCTGACTTCTAGATCGGGGCTAGTTGGTGGCAAACAGCAATGCCTGGAGCTCCCGCCCCTGCTCCAGAGCTTTCCCTGAATATCCCGGCAGCCCACAGGGCTCTGACATTGGGCAGGATTTCTTCTTCCACTTGACAGCTCCTGGAACTCCCCTTCAGAACTCAGAGCAAATGCAAGATCATCCTGCAGGGAAGACCCACACTGGCTGCCCCCCTCCCGTCAGGCCCCCACCCGCCCACTGACCTACAGGCAAAATTAAGGAGCAATTTCCATGGGTCTGGGCTCAAAATCCAGGACACCATGGCCTCACTTGGAAACCAACAACTGTCATGACCTTGGAAGTATCCTCTCCTTTGATGCATCTTGACTTACGTATCTAAGAAACAAGAAGCGGACGACAGCTCTCTCGCCTCTTCCTATAACTAAGTCTCTCTGCGTTTTTCTTTTCAACCTGAAAGCAATTCCCCACCAAGGAAATCGTGGGTGCACAACACACCCCAGGCATACGCACGGTCGCGTTCTGAGCACAGGTCTCCTGCCGCGCCACGACAATGGCCACACCAGCAGTGTCCCCCCTGGGAGGACACAGACTTAATGCCCAGAGCCTGAGAGGAGTACCCAGGGGAAAACAACCGCGGGCGTGCTAGAATATTTGTTAAGAAATGCTCCTAGAAGTTCCTTTCAAAACGTGCGCTGGTGAGGAATTGGAAGACAGAGTCATTGTAGACCGGGACAGACAGGAGTTGAAGGATACAGACAAATAAGCATGCCTCTGAGTGGAAGACTGTCAGCAGTGAGTCCACCCAGAGAATCGGGGCTGGAACTGGGCCGATCTAACATTTTCCCAAATGATCAAAAAAAGAAATGACGGCAGAATACCTACGGACACCATTACAGATTCCTGCCGGTCGACACGCCAAGCAACAAGAGTCAACTTGAACATTGTACACTCAGGGACAATGACAACAGAGAGAGTGCCAACAAGGGAAAATGCAAGCTAATTATTTAGACAGATTTAACACAAAGCAACGTCAACTCAATCAATAAAAGATGGGAATATATTTCCCATTCCCAACCGAGGTTAACTTCTCTACCACTCACTCATTCCACAGCCTTTCCAGAACCTTTGCCTCTGGTCTCCCTGGGTACTGGGAAGATGGGCCAGGGACGGGCCCCCTGGGAAAACCCTCCCCGCTAGAATTACTGGGGTGACCCAGGCTTCGTGGGCAGCACAGTTACACGTCTGGGGAGAAGAGCCCCCCCATCCCAGCGAGGGGAAACTAAAAAGATCCATGCACTTCCCTCAGCACCCCTTCTTGAGTTTCCCTGCAGGTTGGGGTGAGGAAGGCTGTGTTCATGTAAGAGCAACCTGCTTTATCTTTTGAGATAAACCACCAGTCGCCCCGAGGTCCACTGTCAGAATCTCCCGGGAGCCCCAGCATGGTGGGACACTTCCGTGACACCAAGTGCGTGCACCCCCGACTCCTGTTTCCCCCGCGTTCCCCTCCTTCCCAGGTTCCCGAGTTGGAGGACACCTTTGTGGGTCCTGCATGGCTCCAGAACTTGAACTTGGGTACAGCTTACCTGCCACCTCTCAGGATGGAGGGCGCAGGTACCAGGAGTCTCCCTGGGGAAAGTTCCCCGCAGCCTCCTGCCACCTCCCAGGGGTCCCCCGAAGAGGACTTTCACATTGTATTGTGATCGGCACGAGGAGACGTGGGAAGTTGGGATTATTTAGAAGTTTTTCATTTCTTTGTGAAAAACTGGCTCAGACCACAGTTGAAAACATGAGCTTATTCCTTCCCGCTCCCCCTGCCTCCAACCCTAGGAAACAAACAGGAAATATTCCCTTAAAGCTGGAGCTCATAAAACTCGAAAAGATAAAAATTCTACCAGCAAGCCCAGATTTTTGGAAAGTTTCAAAAAGAGAGGGTCAGATGAGTGAGAGAGATGAAAGGAGGGGAAACCGCCGTCCACGCCAGACCCAGGCGAGGGCCGCTCCGGAGGGAGGAGCCGTGTTACGACGCTCCCAGCCCCCACCCGTGGGTTCACCCCACCCGCGGGTGCACGGATGGGCCGAGGTCCAGGGCAGCCACCAGTGAACAGGGGCCCCACTTGGAACACTGGGCGGTCAGTCCCACCTGCTGCTCTGCTGGTGCGAGCAGAGGAAAGCGTGCGCCCTGGGCCAGGGAGCTGGGGCAGGACCAGCAGACCCGGGAAAGGTCGGACAGCCCCGCCCCCGGAAGATAAACTCACCAGCACGGCCACCAAGTCGCACGTCCCACTCACCCTTCATGACCCCTGGACACAGACCTCGGTGAACAGAAAGAACATTTCCAGAGACAAAGAGAAAATCTTAAACTGGAGGAGAAGCCTGGAGTCCAGACTCACCCCACCTGCGGGAAACCTCCGCCTTGAAAAAGCAGCTCCGGATGGAACTAAGAAAGGAATTAACCCTGGAGGAGTGGAAGTTACAAAGCAAACAATGGCTTTTTTAACATAAGCATAATTAGTAGCCTCAAAGTGAGAGTCTATTCAATCTTTAAAACAGGAGCGGGTGGTTATATCAGAAACAATTACAGATTTAAAACGTGACTGTCTGAATCAGAAACTCCGGAGGGCCCGAGTAGCAGAATAGACACAACTGAAAATTAATTGTGCGAGCTAGAAGACTGAGCTCAGGAAGTCCCCGAAATGCATTTCAAAGACCTCAGAGGTATAAAATACCAGAGAAAAGGACATCCAAGTTACAGGCAGTGGAAGGGAAAACTGAAAGACACGCCAGGGAAGACCGCAGCGGTTCCCGCAGGTGCTGACGCAGCGCGGCCCGGCGGACGTGCCGGGCAAGCCACGCGTGTCATTTTACACCTTCCGGTGGTTACTTAGAGGTAATAAAAAGAGCAAAATAATTTTTATAATCTACGTTAACATTACATGAAATAACCCTATTTAAATATGTCATCAATAGAAAAAGGAGGGATTTTCTACTCTTTCTTTAAAAATAAGTCTCCGCCATCTGGAGTGTGTCTGAAACTCCCGCACGTCTGGGTCCAGACCGGACCCCTCCCGTGCGGACCAGTCCCGGTGTCCCGCGCCCGCGGTGCCGGGCAGCCCGGACCCGGCGGGACGTTCCGGGCAGAGAACCGCGCGAACGGGGCAGGAGCAGTAAGAGGCGAGCCAGCCGAAGGCACGGCCCTTCACCGTCAGGGAGCCGCCGGCAGGAACGCCGGAGCGAGCGTCCAGAAGGAACTAGAGAAAACGCGCACGGCTCCGGGGGAGAAAACACGGATTCCAACCCCACGACGAGACACCAGACGTGGCGTTGGCAGCACCAAATGCGGGGAGAGAAAGCGGCCATTTCTGAAGAAAAGTTATTTTGAATCAGGAATTCTCTACTCAGAAAAACTGCCGTTCGGTGTTGCGGCGAAAATAAAACGTGGACGTGGAAGCACTCAGAAGGGTCTCCGAAGACCCTCCCCACAGTCTTCGCCGCGCTTTCCCGCCCAGCGCCAGGCCCGGCCCGGAACCGAGCGCAGCTCTCGCGATATTAGGCCCCCTGCCGGCCGAAACCTGCTTCCGCCTCCTGAGAGCCTGGTGCCAGCGCCGACCAGTCCCGGCTCCTAGGAGGTCATCACCCCTCCCGGAGGACATGAACCCAAAACCCTCCTCCATCACTCGAGAGAACAGGAAGGATTATGACAGCTCTGAGCCTCTCAGGCCAGTGGCCCCTCCCCAAGTCCGGAAGCCTTTCTGTAGCTCCCCACAGACTTCTGTGCTGCAGCTTGAATGCCTCCAACCACGGGCTCCTCACTACTCCCGAGACAGCCCATTCCATTGGCTGCTGGTGATTTTGGCTGTTGGATACTCCTTAATGTTGAGCTAAAAATTGATCTCCCTATATCTTAGGAATAAAAGAACTATGTATGTAATTGGGAGGGAAGTCAAGGTCGCTTTGGCCCATCCCCTCTTATTAAAGAGGCAGTGGAGGCCCAGAGAGGGAAAGGGACAACCCCAAAATCACATAGAACCCTTGCATTTCAGCTGACGCTTCTGGGATTTGGTCTTGGCATTCAGGTGAGCCTGTGGCCTTGAAACGTGGGAGCTTTCTTTGATGATCTAAGGGAGAGCTTTTTCAGGGTCATGGTCAGAGCAATACAAGTGGGACGTGGCCTCTGTGCTGTGGTCCAGAGGCCAACTTTATAAAATAAAGTGCCCTGAGCCCTTTGGCCTCAGAAAGGGAGCTGCAGATTTTTATCTGTCTCCTGAAGACACTGCCCCAGGTGCCTTCCCACAGAAAGGCCCTGCACAAGGTATTTGGAGCACTGAAGAAAGCTCAGGGGAAAAAATTAAGAAAAGGCAGCAGCTCTAAGGAGCCCGAAAACCCTTTCTCCCATTTAAATAAGAAAGTGCTGGAAGGAAGACTACATGTCTGCCCTCAAACAACCAGCCGCTCCCACAGGCCCCCAGGAATCTGGGTTAAGACTCCACCCCTCACTTACAGCCAACGGCCCTGACCTGGTTCCAGGTTTCCCTGGGAACCGTCAGGAGCACCGCCTGCTGAGGCCCCCGGGTGACCTGGCCCACTGGGCTGTGGGCCACACCTGCCCCTCGGGAGGTCTCAGGGTTCTGGGCAGCCTGTTCCTCCCCCCGTGTTTGCTGCATTCACTTCAGAGATCGTTCTGAACACAGCCACGGGAGGGAAGGCAGGGGACCCCCCAAGTCCCCGCACATGCCTGGACTCGGGGTCTGAAGAACCACAAACTGCATCACAGTGACAGAGACCTGCCCTGCACCCGACATGCTGCCTCATCATCACCCCCAAATCACCCAACAGAGTGTTATTATTATCCCCGTTTTTGAGGTAAGACTCAGGGCAACTAAGCAGCATTCGGCATGAACAACATCTTGTGGGTAAGACCATCTGAGTTATTTCCAAATCAGAACTCCTTGGAGCGTGAGTGGGTCGGGGGAAGATGCGGAAGGCGGGGCTGAGGAGCAAGGCAGGGAGAGACCCGGGAGGCGCCTGCGAGCCAGTCAAGGGCCCTGGGGCCTCACCTGGTCCCAGTAACTCCAACTTTTCTGAGCCACACATCTCGTCCTGACATTAAGCCCAGTCTTGCCATGAATGGCCAAGTGGTAGGAATTCTCCTGAGCCTGCTACCAAGTGTGATCGGGGCTGCGCGTCCTGAGTAGCAGGTCCCCATTGCCTTGACCTCAGAGGCTGGAAGCCGACAATGCGGGCGCTGGCGTCAGCCCGTCTGGGTCCAGATCCCGTCCCACCTACCACCTGGGGCAGCCCGGGCAAGTCCACTTCTCGGTGACCCAGATTCCTTCCCCGTGCAATGGGGGCGGTAACCGTCCCTACCGCATAGAACACTGTGAAACTGGAATGCGAAAAAGTTCAAGGAGTGCTTAGAACACTCTCTGGCACGGGGAAGGGCTCTGCGTGTGTGAGCATCATTAGAGACCCCCGTAAAAAGGCACAGGGTGGGGGGGTGCAGAAATCACACAAGTGCCTCCTCAGAAATGCTGGTGAAAGCCATGCAGAGCTTATTCCATGTTGATAAGGACCGCTGCCTGGTGTTCAGGAGTTCAGAAGGCTTATCTTTTTATTAAGCCCTGAGTGATCTAATTAGTGATTGTGTTCAAAGCCAGTCGACCTTGAATCTCCTGCTGCCGCTGGAACAGGAGGCACTTCCGCTGGCCCAGGGCCCCGCAGAAGTTGTGTCTCCAAGGACAGGAGCACGTGGGGTGTTCTCAGGAATGATTCAGCAACCAAACGGCATTTTGTGCTGGCAGATGTTTTACAATAATTAAGTGCGGTCCCTGAACATAAAAATCAGAGCTGCTGAAAATGAAAATCTTAAGAGGAACTGCAATTTCAGGGAAAGCTACTCCCTCTGGAAGGAAAAAAAAAAATCATGTCTTTACCAAAATGTTGGCAGGAAAGAATACTAGATTGGATCCAGGAGACCTGAGTTTGCATTCTGTCTGACTCAGCATTTACTGGAATGTTTATTGAGCATCTAGTCTATGCCAGGTGCTGCGATGCATTAAACTAGAGAGGCTGCTCACATGTCACAATGGATATGGGACATTTGAGTCACGCATCATGTCCAATCAAGAGCTTGCTTCCTGCTACTCAAGTGGCTTTGGGCAAGTCACTTAGCCCTCTGAGCCTTCGTTTTCCCCTCCGCTAAGTGGGAAGGGGCCTAGGGCAGAACCCTGAGCCACACCTGCATCATACCTGCATCACACCTGTAGTTCCAGAAATGGCAGCCTGAAAAACAGCAGCCAGCAGAGCCTCCAGAAAGGTGGAGGGGAAACCAGGAGACCACAGGTGGCATTGCTGACACCGAACGGAGATTGTGTCCAGAAAGAACTACTCCGTGGTGTCAAAGCCTGCAGAGGTTTGGGGGTAAGGCTTCAGGGACCAGCTGGGTTTCAGGCTGGGCAGGTTCTGTCTCACATACAGTGTTCCACCTGCACACTCTCCCCAAGTAGGGTGGCTTCCGGTCACCTGATGTTCCCATAGTCCTTTGCTCTTTCCTTTCCCTACCTGTAGCACCTTGATGTTGAAATTCTGGCCTCCAGCACTGGGAGAAAATAGTTTTGCTATTTTCAGCCACCAGGTTTGTGGTAGTTTGCAGCCCCAGGAAACTAAGTCACTGCCTAATTTTAAACTATGAGATCTCTTTAGTAGGGATCAGCTGCAGCCCCAGGAACAGGGTTATGGGTAAAACAGATGATTAGAAATTATCACATTACCTTCAGGACTACACAACTCAGCCGTTGGGACCTTAGACATGTGCTCTGGGGCACTGAGGCAGAGGTCACGGGCCCTTCTGACTATTGGTTCCACAAGTGTCTATGAAGAACCTACTAGATTAGCCAAGAAGTATCCTCGGTACTGGAGGGCAGGTGAAGCCATTGTAATTCTCCACAGTGGGTCTAAGCGTAACTATCTCTGTTGATCACCATGTCTGCGGAGTTTGTAACCTGCCCAAGGTCGCCCAGCCAGCAGGGGCAGCCCTCTGCTGCGGAGCCCGGGAAGACCGGCCCCAGAAGCCGGACTCTTCACCGCCCCATGGTACTGTGCGCGCCACGGCCGAGGGGGTAAAACCCTGGCTTTCCAAGTCAGCTCTGTGAGGTTTTGCCTCCTCTATCGATAAGACTGTGGTAAGCAGATTTAAAGGCCTTTAAATCATGACAGGAGGGATTCGGGTGAGCCAAAAGAATGCTCTCCTTGATAGAAAAGCACCAGAAACTGCTGACCAGGGAAAGAATGCAGAAAGGCTAACTCTGGATTTGCTTATAAATAGGAGAGTTCCATCCCCTTGAGTGACTCCCTGGGAGGAGGGGGGTGGTGTGTCTGTCTGTCTCTCTCATACACACACTCACTCACTCATAGACCGCACTGCTGACGGTGAATGCTGTTAAAAAATAACAATCCCAAAATAATAACCATCATCCTGAGGAGGCACAGTTAAGAATTTTCACTGCAATTGTGACTATGCCCTCAGTTCTATCATATGTGTATGTGTGTGTGTGTGTGTGTGTGTGTGTGAATCTATATACGTGTACACACACATTTACACATACACACCCAGTGAGGTGATGTTAACAGACTCGTGTGAATTTTTAATTTGTAAGCTCTCAGATTTTATATCTTTCAGGTGGGCTGAGTCTGTCTTTGCTATCATAAGGAAATATTTCTTCTGATGTCGAGTAATGTCTTTTGTCTTACATTAACAGAAAGACATTAGCTTTCTTTTGGTTGGTGTTCATGTGGTACGTTCTTTTCCTTTTACTGTAAATCTTTCTATATTTTATATTTAAGGTTTATCTCGTGTAAGAACATAGTGTTAGATTTTTCTGTTAGTTGAAATATCTAGTCTATTTACATATATAATGTAATTATTGACATTCCTGGGTTTAAATCAACTGTCTTCCTATTTGTTTTCTATTTGTCAAACTGTTTTATGTTGCTAAGTCTATCTTTTCTTGACTTCTTTTTGATTCATCGAGTATTTTCATTATAATTATCCCTCTATTAGCTATTAAGTTACACATTTTCACTCTATTATTAGTGGTTACCATAGAAATAATGACACACATCTTTGACTTATTAGAGTCTAATATAAATTATTACTTTTACCACTTTGTGGCCAGTTTCAGATAATTATAACACTAAATCTTTGACTTCCCCTGCTCTTGTGTTATCTTGGTTATATATTTAAATTTTCCATATATTTTAGACAGCTGTATCCAGATATATTTTACCTGTCATAAAACTCACCCATCTCAAGGACACAATTCAATAATTCTTAGTAAATGTCGCTAAGTGGTGCAACCATCACCCTTAATTAGTTTTAGAGTATTTTATGCCCCTTCCCAAAATCCCCGTGTCCACTTACAGTGGAGACCCTCATTGCTATTCCTAGCCCCAGGCAACCACCATCAACTCTGTCTCTATCAATTTGCCTCTCCTGGACATTCCATGGAAATGGAATCCCAATGTGTGGTCTCTCGTGTCTGGCTTCTTTCACTTAGCTTAATACTTTTGAGGTTCATCCATGATATGGCATGTGTCAACAGTTTGGTTTTTTGTTGCTGAATAGTATTCCATTGTGTGATATGCCGCCATTGGCTATCCGTTCACCAGCCCATGGCCATTCATGTAGTTTCCATTTTTTTGACTATTATGAACAACGCTGCTATGAACATCTGCATGAAAGTCTGTGCGGACCCTTGTTTTTATGTCTCTTGGGTAGATAACTAGGAGAGAGGTTGTTGGGTGGTATGATAGTTTTAACTTTTTGAGAAACTGCCAAACTACTTTCCAATGTAGATGCACCATTTTACATTCTGACCAGCATGGTATGAAAATTCTCATTTCTCCACATCCTTACCAAATTTGTTATTGCCTGTCTCATTTATTAGAGCCATTCTGTGGATGTTAAATAGCATCTCATTGTGATTTTAGTTTGTATTTCCCTAAGGACTCATGATGTTGACTGTCTTTTCATGTGCCTATTTACCATTTGTATATCTTCTCTATACCATGCAGCCTTCTTTTGTGATTGGGTTGTTTGTCTTCGCATACATTATTTCTTTACAAAATCAGTATATATTTAGATTTACCCACAATTACCCTTCAAATTGCTCTTAATCCTTTCCAGCATTCCTTTTCTTTCTGGGATCATGTTTCTTATGCTGAAAACTTCCATTTAGTATGCTAGCACCTCTTTTATGATGATCTGCTGGCAACTAATTCTCTAGGTTTTGTTTGTCTTGAAACACCTTTATTTCCTACTGCACTGTAAGGTTATTCCTTCTAGATCCGAAACTCGAAGTAGCTATTGTTTTCTTTCTGTGCTTTAAAAATATTATTCCATTGTCTCTGTCTTTCAACACATCTTTAGAGAAGTCAGCTGTTTATCTTGTTGCCCATTTGAAGACTTCTTCTTCCTCTCCATCTGTGGTTTTCGTAAGTTTGATGATGAACAACCTTGAATAGTCTTCTCTGTACTTTGCTTGGGGTTTATAGAAATTCTTGGGCCTATTTCCTGTGTTCATCAGTTTTGAAAAGTTCTTGACCAGCACCTCTTAAAATATTGCTTCTGCTCCAATATATGTCTCTTTTCATTTTGAGAATTCAATCACACATATTAGATCTTTTCACCGTGTACCATATGCCTCTCACACCGTTTTCTGCATTTTCCATCAGTTTTTCTCTTTATGCTTCAGCGTGTACATTATCTTCCAGGTCATTAATCCTCTTTTCTATTGTATCTAATCTGTGGTTAAACCCATAGATTGAGTTAATTTCAGCTAAAGTATTCCTCAGTCCTAGAACTGTCACATGTTTGTTAATAGATTCTAGTTCTCTGAAAAATTCTCCATTTTTTAGTTCATTAGGTATATTAACCATAGTTATTTTAAAGCCCATGTCTAAATAACTAAGTTTTTTTGTCTTGGTATTCGGTTATTTGCTCCTATTTTCTAATATGCCTGGATTTTTTTTTACTGAATGCAAGATATTGTATATGGAAAAGTATGACGATAACTTGAGGTTCTGGTGAATTACAGCTTCTTTCAGAAAGGCTTTTTACCTTACTTTGGGCTAAAGTAGAGGAAAATCACCAGAATCCAGCTGAGGACTGAGGAATTCAAAGCTGTGTTTTTCTGAGGGCTACTCTATTTTTCAATAAACTTCTAGAACTTATATATCTAAGTTCTAAAAAACAGCCATTCCAGGACACCAACTGTAAGTCTGAGTGTTTACAGGGATCCTCTTCTTTAGCAGATCCAGATTTCAATGTTTGTTCCCCAGGCCCATGAGACTTCCAAACTTCCCGCTTGGTCTTCCAAACTTGTGACCATTGCTTCCTACCCAATTTCTTACCCACTTAGCTCCATGCAGCTTGGAATTGTCACATGCCTTATGGGGAATGACACAGAATACTGGACTAACATCATTGGGGTTCTCCTACCCCCAGGACCCAGTTTCCTAAGCTCTGGCTGCCTCAGTAGCTCTTTGATGTTCTCAAATGCATGAGTTAGTTTGTTTAGTTGCTGGTGGTGGTGATGGTGGTGGTTGTGGTGATGGGTTTGGTTTTGTATATTCAGGGCTAGTTTTTCTAGTTGTTCTCGGGGGGAACATTTTTCTGCAACAAGTTTCTTTTCCATTACTGGAAAGAACATCTGAAACACAGCTGTGCTTGTTCTAAAGTACCACTTGCTGCCAAAACTTCAGAACATAAGCCCCCAGGGGAGGATGCTTCCTGGGAAAGAATCCACAAATCCCATTTGCTTTACCCAGGTGCAAGCCAACCAATCCTACCCCTGACTTGACTTGGCAAGTTCTGGGCTGCCAGTGTGAGAGCTGAGCAAAGGGGAAGCTCATCTAACCTAAACATGAATCACAGGGTAGGTGACCATGGGCAGTGGAGAACCACCAATCTCCTGAGCTGTCCCCCTACCCACCTGCAGCACAGAGTAGACACTCAGTAAGTGTTTGATGAAGGGAAGGAGGGTGTTGGAAAGACTGTGTGAGCAGGCATGAAAGAGCCCATTTTCCCTACAGAGTAGTGGTTAACCATGCAGATTTCTCCACTTAATATCAGAGATGCATCTCAGAACTTTCCGATATAACTAAAATTCATATTAATCAGATAATCCAGATAAATTCCATTTAAGTTTCTTTGTAACAACTCATTCTGAAAATTAAAAAAAAAATTCTTCCTCCATTAAGAACTGCAGCTAAAATTGTATCAACTCTAATCACATGCAAGGACTATGTGTTTTTTTTTTCTATTAACCTTTGAGGTCACTAACCTCTTTTCTGCTGTCCACCCCATATACCGAGTTAATTTCAGTTACAGTATTTTCGAATTAGAGTTGTCCCTGACTTTTTCTAGATTGTATCTGATATGCATATACTACCAGGAAACTCGATGGGGAAACGGGGGTTCTGATGCTTATATCTTGGGCTTTCTTCATTCAGGGTGTAGCTACACATTTGCGTGGGGGTGACAGACAACACTGGTTCTGTCGGCTAGAAATGTAACGGCCCCGAGGAAGGATCCTGGACAAAGTCCAGGACGTTCCCTTGAAGAGCCTGGTGGCAGCACGGACAGCCACTAAGAGGGCAGGCTCTGGCTGCCAGACTGCCTGGGTGTTAGTCCCAGTTTCTGTCCTTCCTGGCTCTGGCTCCTTCCACAGTCTCTTGGACCCTCTGAGCTGCAGTTTCTGCATCAGAAAGTGAGAAGTAAAATAGTTCAGCTTGCTGGGAGGGTTAAATAACAAAATACATGTAAAATGCTTAGCGTTTATAAGTAGTGAAGGATTATTGTTATTATTACTACTACTACTATACTAATTCAATTCCACTTCATCTCAGAGTAAAAATACTCATTGAATATCTGCTAAGGGCAGGCCTGGGCGAGGTTTTGGGACAAGGTTACTAAGTAAGACCCAGTCTCCCCCTTCAAGGTGTGCTCGGTTTCTCAGAGAAGACAGGTGCATGAACAGAGCCCAAGGAGACCAGGTGAGTCTCACTCCGGCACTGAGCCCAGTGGGGAGAATGACTCCTTACAATGGGTCTTAGAAGATAGAAAAGATCTCAGAAGGACAAAAAGCGGGAAACAGCAAACCAAACTCACAGTCACCCGAAACTAGGCATCTGGGCAGTCAGTTAGAGTCTGGCCAGACGGGAGGGCGGGGTTAGAGAGAGAGAACAAGGTGTCCCCCTCCTGGGACCAACACAGGGGGCTTTCCCAGCCATGAGCCACACCTTGTTTGTTTGTCCTGCACACGGGGGTTCCATGGCCTTGGGCGAAAGCACAACTGACAGCAACTTTATGGGTGATGACTTGCCCCCAGCTGAGCTGGAGGCTCAGCCTTCACACCGCCTTTTCCTGGCAGCCTTTTCTGAAAACTTCCTTCAGGAGTGAAGTCTTGAAGCTGGGGCTCTGCCCACACACACACAATAGTTACTTCTGTTCCTGTGAGTCTAGCAACAATCCCTTGCTGTCCCTAATCTTCCCCTCATCTGTTCTGTACTACTTACCAGGGAGAAATGCCTATGTTCCTAAAAAAGACTTGTACAGTCTACCTCCGTTTATCCAGAGATGGGGGAGGGTGGATGTTCTTGGTAATCTTGTTGTCTTTGTGGGGTTCTTTGGTTTGTTTGTTTTCTTGGTTTTTTTGTTTTTAGGGGTTATTTTTGTTGTTGTTGTTGTTTTTTACTACAGGCTAGCTGCCTCTTAGCATTCAATACAACTTTGGCCTCAGATGGCAGTCTTTAAAAATTCATTCACGCATGCATGCATGCATGCATTCACGCATGCATTCATTCTCTCATTCATTCATTCATTCACACATGCATTCATGCACGCATTTCCAAACAGCAGTTAAGGGCACCGGCCTCAGAGGCAGGCAGTCTTGGGGCAGAAAACCTTACCTGCCACTCACCAGGTGTGTGACTTTAGGAAGCTTCCTCTGCCTTTCCGAACATCAGCTGCCTCATGGGGCCATAGCACCAACCACTGAGCCTGCCACCCCACGAGTGTTCAGTGAGCATTCAGCCAGGATTTGCTCACGGAAAGGACCATTCATCAAACCTCTACATGTCAGCGTGGCGGTGCTCTGCCCACGGCTGTGCCCCCAGCGCTGCAACCGAGGCAGGCACAAAGCAAGGCTCCGTAAACACTGACAGACGGACGAACGAACGAGCACCCAGCACCTGCCAGACACCGCCAGGGTCCATGGATGTTTTTCTAAATGGGGAAAAAGGCTACTCAGGGTCCCCAGAGCAGAAAGATCACGTCGATGGCAAAACTGGTGAAACCTGAGTAAAGCCTCAAGTTCACGTAATAGTGAAATGCCAGTGCTGGTTTCTTAGCGACAAAGGACCCTGATTGTGCAAGGTGACCTCAGGGCAAAATAGGGCGAGGCCTGTCTTTGCAGCTTTTCTGTAAATCTAAAATTATTCCAGAATTTAAAAGTTCCCTTACAAAAACAGGAACAGTATCTTTTCCCAGCATCTTTTTAAAAATAAACTTCTTATTTTGGAATAATTTTCAAAAATGACTATGTGAGGCTCCACCGCAATGGGGTGACGGCACCATCAGAGCAAAAGGGTTCACGGAAGATCAGGACGCGTACGCCTGGCGTCACCCTCCCCGGGTTCCGGAGCGGCCCTGATGTCAAACTAGGTCGCAAACACACACCGTCAGCAGTCATGAGCTCAGGCCCTGGAGCCAGACTCCCTGTGTTTGAGCCCCGACTATCCCGTTCACTCGCTGTGTTGCTGTCGCCAAGTAAGTCATTCTCTCCGGATCTCCATTTCCGTATCTACGAAGTGGGGATATTAACGGTGCTTGTATCATGCAGATGATATAAGAAGTCAGTCAGTTAATGCGTTTGAAAGCTAGGAGTTGTCTGGTGCACGTAAGATGAGCTAGCTAATCTTCCTTCCTTTTATAGATGAATTGTTAAATGACCAATCAGAAATTTTAATGGGGAAACATTTGCATCCAGGTTTATGGTTCTGAAATAGCTCAGTCTAAGCCATACAAGATCATTAACATTAATATGCCAGGAGCCAAACACACACACACAAATGACCATCACTGGGGATCCTCCATGTTTTCGATCGTCCACGCCCTTGATCGGCTCTCACGCGTCTGGATGATGGGGAAGTGAAGACGCTGTGTAGTGCATGATTGCTTCTGGCCTAAGCTTTTCTGAGACTGCAACGCTAAGCTGCCACCCAGCACCATTCGGGAAAGACACAGGTGTCTGTGTGTGCACTCACGTGCACGCCGCTGTGGCTGGAAAACATTGGCAATTCTCAAAGAAACAATTTGCTCCGTCACACCCTGCCAGGTTCTCCTGCGCCACAAAGCACAGCGATTAAAACGCACTGGAGAAGCTGCACTGGCATTTGGAGAGAGAATTACTGCTTTATGCTTGCAGTTTGCAAACCCAGTCATAGCCATGTACTTGGACCATTATAGTCATGTAATAAAAATATGGTGACTACTTTTATTTTGCGGAAACTGTCATTTCCTTAGATTTTGCAATTCGCCATCATTAACTGGCAAAATTGAATTCTTCCAGCATGAACAGAGATGAACGGTGCTTCGTTATTTAATCAGGCGAAAACCAAAGGCCTGTACACAGATGTTCTGACCCCAGGGTTTCACTGGAATCCTGCAGGGGCTGCTTCTTGCTTCAATCAAGCCCAAACAAATAAGAGAGGCTTTGTAGGGAAAAGGGGCACTAAAGGGACAGAACTCAGGACCTACAAGGCATTGCAAGAGATCTGCTGGAATTAGCTCGGCTGGCTGAGAAGGTCAGGCCAGACCTTCCTAAGGGCCTTCAGGATTTTCTCCTTCCAACCCATGACTGCGTGGACCCCAGGGAAGCAGAGACTATGCAAGCACTTCCTGTGCTCTAGACGAGCAGTTCTGGCAAACTGCTATGAACCCTTCAAAGCCCTGGGTGAGACCTTCTCCCAACACCCAGACTGAGTCAATGGCCCTCATGCTTTGCTGGGCTTCCAGTGTGGCGTTTGAGTTCACCTCCCTATCAATGCTCTCCCCCATGAGACTGAGACCTGGGACTCTGTGAGGACAAAGCCGATTTCCATAGGCCCTGTCACATAGTAGGTGTTTCATGGAAGAGAGGCAGGAAAGAAGGAAGAAAAAGCCCTGACCCGTGCAGCTCAGTTGGCTGGGTATCATCTCGAAAAGCAAAAGGTTGACAGTTTGATTTCCGGTCAGAGCACATGCCTGGGTTGCGGGTCTGGTCCCTGATCAAGGCACATACAAGAGGCAACTGATCGATGTCTCTCTCTCACATTGATGTTTCTCCCCTTCTCTTTCTCCCTCCCTCTCCCTCTCTCTAAAAAATAAATTTTTTTAAAAGGAAACGGGAGAAAGAGCAAATGATTTAGCAGATCCCATTACATCTGCCATCTATTGCTATGGTAACACGTAACAACCGCGAACCTAGAGCTTTACAAAAAGCGTGTATTTCTCACTCGTAGACCTGTGAGTAGCGTGTGCTCTGCCGCTGGGGCTGGGTCTAGCTGCAGGCTGGGCTCAGACCTAACACGTGGAGACATGGCTTCCCAGGGCATGGTCTTTCCACAGCAGGAAGGAGATCTGTGAGAATCCAATCTAAATCTTACCGGCACATGTCAAGCCTCTGCTTGAATCACATTCCCTAATGTTTCTTTGGCCAAATCAAGTCACATGGCCAAGTTTAATGTCAAGTGGTGGGGAGAAGAGGGAGGATACTCCCTCTACTCTATTGGGATACACAGCAAAGTCACATGGCAACGAATGTAGGTACGTAACACACAGGGACGGAGTGAAGAGGCAGGAAAGCAGGGGGTAATGGCTGGGAATTAGACTTCGACAGTGGATGGACTACATCCAGATTTTTACTCTACCCCACTAAGATCATGACCTTGCGGAAGTGACTCATTCGGTGCCTCAGCTTCCCTCTCGGTCAAACAAACATGACAATACCACCTAATTCCGGGGGTTACCAGGAGGATTTCATGAAAACAGTCCTTAGAAAGCATTTAGCACACGGGCTAGTCATGGCTGCACGTAATAAATGTGTCCGTTAGTTTAAGCCTCTCCTCTGTCTATCGGAGACTCTCCCGGAAAGCACCGGGCGCGCCCCAGCGCCCATCTGTGCCTACCTGTGCCAGTCCTCTCTCAGCCAGCCTCCCAGGGCCCCCCAGATCTGACCTGCATATTTCAGCTCGTTCGTGAGAGTCTTTTATTAAGCAGAGTAGATCTGTAGCAGCTGCTCCAAGGGCCCTCAGCCATCAGGCACCCAAGGCCAGGGCTGCCGTGGACATGCGCGGCACCAAAGTCAGTCTGCCCTTCAAGAAGGTGTCCCGGTGATGAATGGCTGCAGGCTGAGCCGCAGCGTGCCTCCCGGACAGCCCATCTCTCCCTCGGAAGCCGGAGGCCAGGGCGCAGCCACGGACATAAGGAGCACACGGCGGGAGTCGGCTGCACTCCCCAACGGGTGCACGGGGCGTGTCCGAGCTTGTAGCTGGACTCAATCTGTTCAAGACAAAACACGGGCAGGTGCCGGGCAGGTGCCACTCCGGGGTCTCCTTCCTTAGAATCAAAGAGAATCTAATCAGAATTCATTAGAATTCCAGCTGGCCCAGACCTATTTTACCATCTAGAAAGCTAATTCCCAGGAGAATTATCTACAATCACACAGTTAGTTTGGGAGCAGAAAAAGGATTAGAATCTATCCCCTGTTCAGGCTCTTCCCCCAAAATTAGATATCGGGGTATGGGGGGAGGGAAATAAAGATTTCCTCAGATGGAGCTCTCTGTGCCACGAGGCACCTATTCATTCAAAGATGACAGATCATGACACTCTCCTACCTGGAAGGTCAACTGCACCCCCAAACCAGCACGCCCACATCTGTCCCAACCATCACCACCATGTAGATTGTTGCGCATTTTATTGAGGACAAAAATCATTTTCCAAATTTTTTATTGTTAGTCACACACAACACAGACAATGGTGTCCTGGACACGGCGAGTTTCTCGGCTCTGCTTCCAAACTCATTTCCTCCTGATGCGCAGTCCAGATGACTCGTGCCAGGCACGACTCTGGAGGCAGTGCTGATGCTGCACGACCCTGGGCAAGTCAAGCGCCCTCTCTAAGCCTCAGAGTCGCCAGGACAATCGGGGAGCATAAACAGTCCCCAACTCACAGGGGTCTGAGGAGGGGACCCACCGAGTGTCCAGTGGACAGAGTCCTCAGGGGGAGCTGTGATACGGTTGTAGTTGTCGCCACTGTCATCTTCATCGTCATCATCCGTGACCCTGACGGAACCCAGAGCAAGGACATAACACAATGGGGTCTCCTCCTGGGCTGGTTAAGAACGTGGGAATCCCTTCCAGAAGCAGCCCTGAAGCTGCAGCAATGAGAACCACTGGCGGCTACTTTGCAGGAAGCTGATCCTTCCCCCGGGGGCCTGGGCGGGGAAACCTCTGACGGATCCACAGGAACACACCCCCGATTCCTACCGGTGCGAGCAGTTCAGCTCCGTGGTGAAGAGTCTGAGCTCCGGGCACACCAGGCCAGCTGCCACTTGGGGCCTTTACACTCAGGCTGCCCCTGCTGGCTGCCCATCCCCGGGATCCCCCTGTGACTGACTGCCTGCCACCGTCCCCTTCGCAGCCCAAACGATGACCCTCGTCGAGCAGCCCCTGAGCTCCCCATGCACAGTGTTCTCTTCCACCCCCACTCATCTACTTTCGCATTTACTGCGCCACCTTCTCAGTGTCGGAACTTTTTTTCCTTGGTGCCCCCACTGAGATGTGAGCTCCAGGAGGGCAGGGTCCTTCTCTGTCCCGTGGCCACTGCATTCTCCATGCCTAGAAAAGTACCTGGTTCAAAATGACCCTCAGCCAAGAGCTGCCGAAGGTTAACAGTGAAGTCTGGATTTAGACGTTAGTCCGACTGGAGCAAAGACCCGTCCTTCGCCGCCACCACCCACCCCAGGTCCCTTCCCAGCTGTTGTGACCCAGCCTTCTGATGAGAGGCACAGAACTAACGACCTCCCCTGCTTGAAACCTTGAAGGAGACTGGAAACAGCTCTGAGTCCCCTTTTTAAGTCTGCTCTTCAGTGTCCCATTGTGCTCAGCTGTGTCTCATACAGAAAGGTTCCAGGACCCGCCTCTAGGTCCCTGTGTGACCCTCCAACTCCTGGGAGTTCTTTGTCAACATCACTGCGACTAGATTCATCCCAAGAAAGGCGGCCTGACCTGCCTGTGGGTCTATTAGCTCATGCACTTGACATTATACTTCTGTTAACGAAACCCAAGACGGCAGCCCTAATCTTATAAGGCCTCTAATGGGGCTCCACGGAGCAGGGGAACTGGGTCACACAGAGCAGAGAGAATCCAGCTTGAAGGCGCTGCAAACACGGCGTCTCTCCTGGAGCAGCCCAGCTGCCGCGCCACAGGGACAAAACCCTGCAGGGAGGACTGTGCAGAAAATAAAGGGTTAAGTGACATGGATTTTACTTTCCTCCACTTTAAAGCAAATGTATATTTAAGACCTATATTTTTGCAGGTTTTTTCCAAAGTGCAACAGCAATATTAACCTTTGACAGGGAGTGAAAAACTTAGATGATAAATGTTTCTTGTCTCCCTCACTATTCCCTCTGAAACCCTAACTTGGAAAAATAGCAAATGAGGAAGATGCTATTTCACCTGTCATCTCAATATTAAATATAATCTGTCACTCTCGCCAGCCTTTCACCACCTTAAAATACTGATTTGTGCTCGGGAAAGTTTACAGCCATTTATTTCAGTAATGCACTGAAGTTCCCAGGAGATGTTTAACTCTTAAAACAAAGATAAATCTTCCTTTCTCATTTTCAGTGCCTGGCTATTTTTACTCATTAATAGCAGGAAGCTGTCAGTTTCTTAATCAGTATCCGTTATCTCTCCCTGAGTGTGCATGCCTTCACCTGAGGGGGCACAGAAGAGCTAAAAGGCCCGGGAAATGTAGAAGAAAGTTACTAGGAGACCCAGAAACGCAACTGAGGGTTGTACCTTGTTTCCTAAACATGAACAAGAAACGTCAGAGTGAGAAGGGGAAGCACCTTCACGGCACGTAGGCGGGATGACACCAATTGAGCAGCAAGCGTCCCCTGTGCTCCCAGCGGATACATGCGATGCTCCTTGGCAGTCCCAGCTGGCTCGGGGCAGAGGGTCCCAGCTGGCCGGCCCACCCGTGGAGGGATGCTCAGGGCCATGGGGAAGTGCAGGCGCCGGCAGAACAGCAGGACCCTGGCCCAGTTTCGGGAGGAACTGGTGAAAGCTCCCTGGGAGAGTTGATTGGTAAGTGGAGACCAGGCCTAGCAGTTTTAACAATGTTTAGATGCTGGGTCACAGCTAGACTTTATAAAACGAAGAAGCGAAGGTAGAGAGAGAACGTTACCCAAACCATTACCACTGACCTTTCCCCAGCCCCCCATACCTGCCCCCTCAAGTCTACCATGCCAGCCAGTGGCCACTCCTTCCTCCTGGTCACCGAGGGCAGACCCTAATGGTCAGCACCACCTCTTCTCTCGTTCTTACACTCCAATATTCAGTCTATCATCGAACCCTGTGGGCATTACTTTCCAAATACGCCCCGAGTCCAGTCACATCTCCCCATGCCAGGATCCAAGTTGGGGTCGTCCTTGCTCTTTCCAGCTGGACCTGCTGCCCGGGCCCTCCAGTTTTATGGTCCACGGCCAACACTGCAGCCAGAGGGGTCCTTGAACTTGTACATCAATAAAGTCACTCCTCCTTTCAGAGCCTTCTCATGGCTTCCCATTTCACCCAGAAAAAAAGCCAAATTCTTCCACAGCCTACAAGGTCCTAAGTGAGCACCATATCCTTCTCCCCAAACGTCTCCAACCTCAAGTCCTGCTGCTTCCCACTGCTTCGCCACGCACCCTGACACCCTTGAACTGCCCAGACATGCTCCCCCCAACCCCCATGGTCTTTGCACCTGCCACTCCTCTGTCTGGAAGACCATCTCTGTGGTCCCCAGACCTCATTTAAATCTTTGCCTAAATGTCACCTCTGCATTGAGGCTTTCCC